>OMKZ01050664.1:28956-50041 GCA_900302535.1 Neoniphon sammara | reverse complement strand
CAAATAAAGGTAGAACACAAAAAATACCATTATTGACTTTATTTTGATAGAAAATCTTAGAACTATAACAAATAAATCAGTAAATAAAATAAAATAAAATACCACAAAAAACAGGCTTTTCTAATGCACCCAAAACACAATTTTCAAATAAATAAAAAATAAAATAAAATACGATTCAAAACACTAACATTTTAATATTGCACTCAAACAAAACAATTTTATAACAGTGTGAAATAAAATACGACTCAAAATATTAGGCTTTTCTTATTGCACTCCAAAAACACGGTGACGTCACGAGCGAGCGCTACAAAAATAAAATGCAAGTACCGGTCTTATCCAAACACAGTATAGTACCGTTTTAAATGCGTCAGTACCAAAGCCTTTCATATTAATTCAGGCCTAAGTCATAGTGATTCATTTTGTTTCTTTCTTTCAGCAGATCAATACCGTTGAATCCAAAGAATTTCCATGCATCATTGCAACGAATGAATCGTTACACCCCCTTTAATCAGTCAGTGGGTTTACATGCATTTTAAAAATTCAGTTTTAGCTGGACTAAAACAATAAATCGACTTTTCAAATGTCATGTAAACATTTTAGTCTGACTGAAAGTGTTGAAAAAGTTGCGTTTTTTTTTTTTTCCTAGAGTTGGACTAATAGACCAAGATGATGTGTTTGAAGAGTGATTTACCACAGCCTGTAAACCCTTCAATCGCCCACAATTGGCATAGCTGTTCTGTGCATGTTCTGAAGGTTAGAGGTTCTGCACCACAGGTATTTGACCCGGAAGTTGAACACAAAGCCAAGGCGGTATCATGATGAATGCTAAGGCTAAAAACCGTGCATTTTTGAACACTGCAGGAGCAAACTGTGTTGTCTTCTACCTTCGGACTTCACCATAAGCAACAGGGATAATGTACATTTCATATGTACCACAACTAAAGCATAGAGAATGCACGAAATGTAGAGCACTGCAAAGTTCTCCATTTTTGTAGCTAGCTACCTATTTTTTTTGTTCCGCTATGTGACGCAAAAGGTCAACTGGAGGAAAATCTTTTTATCAGCTGGAAGAAGGTCTTTGTCAGACACTGAAGGCAACTTTTGCCAATAAATTACTTCTCTGACTGAGTCATATATACTGGGACAATGACATAGTCCAATCAAACCTTATCTTTGGCCTAATCAAGCTAAAGACTTCCGATTGATAGAACATAGTCCGATTGCAACACTGTCCATGAAAACCCACTGACTGTTGCATTTAAATCCAAGCAGCATCAGAAAGGTGTTTAAAAGTGATAAATTTGGTTTTGTGAAACCTACAGCTGAAAAGGCGCAGATATCTGTTTAATGAACATGCTGCCACTTCCAGGTGCCAGAGAAGAAGCTGAAGATGGTCATGGCTGACAAGGAGCTGTACAAGGTATGCGCTGTGGAGGTGAAACGGCAAATCTGGCAAGACAACCAGGCTCTGTTTGGGGACGAGGTCTCGCCACTCCTCAAGCAATACATTGTGGAGAAGGAAGCAGCTCTGTTCAGCAGCGACCTCTCCATCCTCCACAACTTCTTCAGCCCGTCTCCCAAAATGAGGCGCCAAGGCGAGGTGGGTCACACTTTTCTGGGAATGATGATGATTGAATTATCCTGGCTTTGAGCAAAGAATTTTAGTTTTCCCACAGTCTAAGTGATGTTTCAGAGGCTACACCACCCTCACCAGAACACAAAGTTCTGGCAGGAACATTGAACAATTGTTATTTGTGGGATTTTCTTTGTCCTTGAAAATAGTAAAATTTAAAGGAATACTCCAACATTTTGGGCAAAATCTCTTTTTCCGATTTAGCCAGTGTGAGACAAGATGTTCGATACCATTTTCACCTCTGTACGTCTGCTGGTTCGGTTCCTTTGAGTAGCATTTCATGTTATCTTAGCATCAAGACTTGAAGTCTACAGGAGTCATTAGCTTAGCTCTGTCAAAGTGAAAGAATAAACCTTACAGCAACTCTGAAGCTGTCTTATTTACACAATGTATCGTGTATTACATGGTAATGAAATTCATGTCTTGGAATTTTTTTAAAAACGAGAGTAATTTTAGGAGAAGTTAGATGGTAGGAACTATAACTGTTGAACACATATGTTCAAGCGATTATAGTTCCTGCTGTATATATTTCCTACCAAATAACCTCCTAAAACAACTATCATTTTTTAAAAGAAATTCCAAGATGTGTACTTCAGATACACATGATGCACTGTGTAAGACAGCTTCAGAGTTGCTGCTTATTTTTTCACTTTGATGGAGCTAGACTAATGACTCCTGTAGACTCCAAGTCTTTCTGCTAAGCTAACACGAAAAGCTACCCACATGAACCGAACCAGTGGACATACAGAGGAAATGAAAGGAAAAAGAGTGGAGTTTTGAAAGGGCACGGCAGCCCCGTGTTTGACCTGTCCTGTTGTCTGCGTTCTGTAGGTGGTGCTAAAGCTGACCCAGATGATCGGGAAGAACGTGAAGCTGTACGACATGGTGCTGCAGTTTTTGCGAACGCTCTTCCTCCGCACCCGAAACGTTCACTACTGCACGCTGCGGGCGGAGCTGCTCATGTCCCTCCACGACCTGGACATCAGTGAGATCTGCTCAGTCGACCCATGCCACAAGGTGAGGACACACACAGTAAAGGGGAATTCGTTTGATATCACCAGCTTACCAGCAGAAAGCTCATTCCCCAAATCCTGTATATCCATTTTGGGCAGAAGAGATTAGGTGAGATGAGGTGAAACCTTATGATCCCTATGGGGAAACTCGGTTGTTGCTGCAGAAAAATAATCATTTGTGTCATTTTGCCATTATTGCCATTTAATTCACTCAGCAATAACTTTTTCCCCGTTCCCATAGCCTAAATCAGACAACTTAGGCTAACTTAGGAATCCAATCAAGTTAATGGGCTATTAAATACAATTATTCTAATTAGGAGCCCAATCTAGATGATTCCTGGTTTTTGTACTTTGTGACCATAAGGAGAAGAGATTAGAGAGACGGAAAATGTGCATTAAGAGGAACCATTAATTAGAAATTCTGATTATCAAAAATAAATAAGTGTCATCTATGGTAACTTATAAAGGCTGGAAATGGATGAAGTTTAAGTGGGCTTGGATAAGCGTTCTCTGTACATGCATTCGGATGCAGAGCTTAGCTTTGGTGACTGTAGACTTAAAATAGGGACCTTTAAGTAAATCAAGTCATACTGATATCAGAAACTTAAATCAAAACCTCTTGTATTGTGATAGTTCACCTGGTGCTTGGACGCCTGCATCCGTGAGAAGTTTGTGGATGCCAAGCGAGCCAGAGAGCTGCAAGGTTTTCTAGATGGAGTGAAGAAAGGACAAGAGCAAGTACTCGGGTAAGAGTCAAAGGAGCTGAGTGGTGTATCGATGCATCAGTTCACAATCACTGATGAACTTCATAACAAACCTTTGGGGCGTCTGTGTGCTTTCCAGGGATCTGTCCATGATCCTGTGTGACCCGTTTGCTTGTAACACCCTGGTCCTGAGTACTGTCAGAAATCTACAAGAGCTGCTGAGTCAAGATGCGTTACCTCGGGTGAGGATGCTGTTAAACAATACGCCAAGCTCCGTTTACCTCAGCCGGTGGGGAATAAAGCAACTTGTTGTGTCACTATTAACCACGTCCACCATTATTTATTGATCCCTTTACAGGACAGTCCAGACCTGATGCTGCTCCTGAGGATGCTGTCTTTGGGACAAGGGGCTTGGGATATGATTGACAGCCAGGTCTTCAAAGAGCCTCGTTTGGTAAGTATTTCACTCACTTACCTTTTGCCTCTTTTACCTCATTTACCTAATAATATGGAAATAAATCTCTGAGTTGAACACAAAAACACACTCTAGAAAACAGACATTTGATCCTGAATTTGTAGAAGTTCATTTATTTATTTATTTTCACTCCGACCTGGTTCAAAAGTTTGCTAACAGGTAGGCTTCTACTACCCTGAGTAGAATATCATAAACTAGTGTAATCACCTTCACGTGAGATTTATTTCACTGTTTGTTTTGCTTGCCGCATCTTGGCCCTCAGGATTTGGAGGTGGTGACCCGTTTCCTGCCTGCCATGATGTCGGTGGTTGTGGATGACCACACCTTCACTGTAGAGCAGAAGCTTCCCAGTGAAGAGAAGACCTCGCTGTCCTACCCCACCACACTACCAGATGCTTTTACCAGGTAAATACTGGAACAACATAACAGATGAGAGACCTTGGAGAAAATGTAATGATATTGTGCAGACCTGGTGAGCTCTAGATATTGCTCTGATCACTGGTAATAGTGTTGTGTATGACTCAGCAATTACTTGGTCAGGTGCTGACATGTCTGACTTTCAGAACTCATATTCTAGCCTATACTCTTTTTTTGGAATAAAAAATGCCTCTTATTCAGGACAGTGATAATCTTGCTTGCTCTGTCTGGAATGTCCGCTAGCTTTAGGCCCATTTATCAGATTACTGAGATTTGAGGCTGATATCTACCTTTTTTTCCCCCAATATCAGCGTGCCCCTGTCTTATCTCTCTGAGAAGACAGCAGAATTGTACTGATTCTTCTCTTAATTCTCTTGTTGTCATCCTTGAACAAAGATCGGCCAAAGAAATTAACATGGTAACTAGCTAACCATGTATTTTTTTGTGGCTCAGCAACAAGCTAGAATGATTGCAGTTGTATGAACAGCCAGCGGTGTATTTACTGTGTGCTGCAGTGTTAGCTTTTTGTTTGCAAATTAGTAATTTGGCTTGGAAAGTGGCAGCAGAATTCAATGTCCTGTTTAAGAGAGAAATGTGCAGATGAAAATGTCTAAAGTTTTAAATGCCAGCTTAAATCACAGGCTGGGACAGGGATGATGAAATGACGAAGGTTTACACCCAACGTTATATCTGACTTCTGAGACATACTGCAAGGTATACTTTGTGGAATAATATTGACCATTGTGCGTGTTCCTCCACCCCAGGTACCTGCAGGAGAACAGGGTGGCCTGTGAAATGGGCCTCTACTATGTCCTCCACATTGCCAAACAGAGGAACAAGAACGCCTTACAAAGGTTACTACCGGCCCTAGGTGAGCATTGCATCTCTGATATTTATTATGGTACAGTGCTAAGGCAAGACTTGTCAATGTAATCTGTGTATCTCTGTCACTGGCCCACAGTGGAGACCCACAATGACATGGCCT
Source organism: Neoniphon sammara (assembly GCA_900302535.1). NCBI lineage: Eukaryota > Metazoa > Chordata > Actinopteri > Holocentriformes > Holocentridae > Neoniphon > Neoniphon sammara. Next base: position 44,814 of record OMKZ01050664.1, on the reverse strand, counting down.
TCGGCGACATCTTCCTGCACCTACTGACTGGACACCTCACCTTGCTCTCTGATGAATTTGGATCAGAAGAGTTTTGCTCTGTCGTCTTTGATGGTTTCCTCCTTACTTCATTTTCCAGGTGGGTTGCTTCAAGTTGACACAGGAGGATTCTGAAAATGTAATTGCGTTTACATAGTTAGCCTAGTGTGAAATGATGATTTTAATTTTTACTTTTTAAGGCTGCACTCGGCAGCCTTAAAGTTTTTTTTGTTTTTGATGTGTTTTGCCAGATAATCCACTACTATACTGATGTATTCTATGTGGTCCGCTTGTCATAGAGCATTGTTTTTGCTTCATGGCAGTCAAAACGCTACTTCCCTGGTGCACTCGCAGAAATCAGGATTGACGCAGGCCACATAAATTTACCAGTCTGTTATGTCACAGTAACCAGTCGTAACTAGGGCTGGGCGATATGGACGTAATCAAATATCACAATATCGTTGACCCAATATCTCAAGATCGATATTTTGATGATATTGCTGGTATGACTACTGGTGCTTTCATAAACTATTCACACACAGGTGTTTTTTGATAAACAATCATTAGTAATGTGAATATAATGACCAAGCAGGTAGAAGCAAACAATAGAACAGCTACAACAGTCTAATAAGTTCAGAAAATTACATACCTTTACTGTAATACAGCCTTTAAAACCTGGAAAAGACAGCACTTACGTTATATCACGGTATTAAAATATTCAAAATCCCAGACTTTATCTAGTCTCATATCATGATAACAATAAAATATCGATATATTGCCCAGCCCTAATCATAACCACAGTATCTTGTCTATTGCCATTATGTTTCTAACATAGAGAGCGATACATAAAAAGTTACCACTGTGTTACATCCACCTATAGGGGACCCTGTACGATTTGCTCTTCTTCTTCTTCAGGAATTGGTCTTTGGCTTGAACATTTATGGCTGAATTATACCTATATTACCCCTTGCCATTGTGTAGCGTAGTCTACAGCAGCAAAACAGAAAACAAGCGAAGGTTTGTGTTGGTAGAGTCGAAGGTGAACTGGGATGCGCGGTGGAGACTATTTGCACAAAATGCAGTCGGATTCTTGTCTGTCTAACAAAGATGCATTTATGTGGCCAGTAGAAAGCTGAACTCATCAATGTTAGATCTTTTTACTCCCTCATCCCTTTGGTATCCTTAAGCACAGAAGATAGGCTGGCTTGAGCAACATTGAGCATCCTGTGTTCGGTTTACTAACATCACCCTACCCAGTGCAGCTTTGGCACAGTTTGTTACATCACTTGCATGTCTCTTTACACTCTTTTTTTGATTTTACTCGACTATATTCCAGCAAAGAGAACGTCCACAGACATACCCTGCGTATGTTACTGCATCTTCACCACAAAGTTCTGCCATCTGTCATGGAAACCTTGATGAAAACCCTTGAACCTCCAAAACAGGTTGGCTTGTTTTCTTTCAGTCTCTGTTTCTGCTTTGAAATTGAAACAGTTCAATACCACCATTCTGGGTTAGAAATGAATTTTTTCATTACCAGTCAATTATGAGTGTTAGAATGGAAAAACATGAGAAAAGATTAAGTTTTTGTCCTTACCAAAGTGTGTGGTTAAGTTTCAGAAAGCAACTGCGACCAAACCACAGCCGTGATGTTATCCACTATAACACACAACCTCTTGTTCTCTATTGCTTAAGTAATGCACATGTAGTCCAGCTCAAGTATAATTACTGCTCTAAATTCATATGCTGGCCATAAACTTTGAGCAACAACTTTATAGCAACAAACTAAAACTTACATAAAGCATAAGCATAAAGCTAGCTTGTTAGCCACTACTCCCTGTGCCATTTTTAAAATGCTGATTGCTTCAAAACTATTGTGATGATTTTCCAGCATTTAACATTGGCGTTATGTTAATAGCAATACTGAGGTAGCTGAGCCATTTTTGTGTGGATATGTGCCGTATTTAATTCATTTTGGCAAATCCCCCATGTCTACAATGCTGTGGCTCAAGTTGAATAATGTTGGATGCATCAGCTGGTAGCATTTCCTTTGCAAGGCTGTCTGACCCATAGCTATGAAAATACTGCAGGAAAGACACTGCCCACACATTTAGGGAGCACATCACTTCCTAAATTAATCATCCCTCTCTATTTTTTTATTGTTGGCAAGTAACCTTGCTTCAGGCGGGATAATCCACTTCGAGGTGTGTGTTAAAGGGTTTTTAAAAGGCAGCCACGCTCAGCTTTGTGTTGGTGCTTCTTTGCATCCACATTGTGTATTAGAGCTTTTTAATGCACACCTTGTCATGGATTATCCCTCACTTCAAAAAACCGCCGTATGCTACTGCAGCTTTAAAAGGTGTCAAACTCAGGAGTGCTAAAAAACAAGTGCGTCCACTGTGATTAAGCACTTAGTCTTCCCTCCCAGAAAAATAGTATGCTTTGACATGCTGTATGCACTGACACTTGTGTGTTGCTGTGTTGGCTGGTGACCACAGAGCAGCGAGCCGGTGAAGGAGCTGTACAGCCAGGTTACTGAGAAGCTGGAGGCCCAAAAGAAGAGCCCCCCACCTCCAGATGAAGCTCCAACCCTGGACCTGGGGCTCCATCCAGTGACCGTCCCCACCACCGCCTCCACCCCAACCACACCGCTCTGAGACAGCAAACACAGCCAGCAGCAGTGGACTGAAGACCCATGGTCTTTTTCAATGACTCTGATTGTAAATACAGCCACAAATATGGCTCATGAAACTTAAAAAAAAGAAAGAAAGAAAGAAAAAAAGACTTTATACAATATTTCTTGTACGAATTCTTGTTGAGGTTTAGTTTATTTAGATGTTTGTCTCAGATGGTCTTCCAGCTCTGACAGTGTAATCCAGCAGTCAACTATTTTTCCTCTCAGGGGGAATTATTACTTTTCTAAAACATCTGGTCTTGCATTATTGTCCAAATATATTTTCATATGCAGTTGGGCTATCAATGTATTCAGTTCTATTTGAATTGTGTCAGTAGTGCAAGGAACCTGTAAATAAATGATTGTTTAGAAATAGAGGTGAGGTGTCATTGTGTCACAGGGTTAAACAGTAATCATTTCTATATGAAGATATAGCTTCCAAAATGCAGATTTATCCTTCAAATTGCATTGGACAAGTGAAGAACAGTGTGTGTTTTTTTTACTTTATGGTTACACATTACCCTGCATCTACGCACCTGTCACAAAGACTTTTTATCCAGGTGTGCTAGAGACTCCACTGCCCATCTTCCAAAATGCAAAAAGCTAACTGGACTGGTAACATAACATTTCAGTGTATGTCAAATGATTCACGAGATCAGGTTTTTTACTGTTGTTAGCAAAGTTCAGGAATCTAGAGGAATCTGGGTCCACCGCTAAACCCTAAGTTCCCAAGTAGTATTTACTATTTTAAAGCTGTCATGACCAATATTTTCTGGTAGTATTTACCATTTTAAAACTCTAGTTGGCAGTATTTTCTAGTTGTATTTACCATCTGAAAGCTTAATGAAAAGTATTTCCTACAAATATTTACCATCTGATAGCTGAATTGAACAGTATTTTCTATTTCTATTTACCGTCTGAAAGCTGAGGTAAAGGGTATTTTCTGGCCGGGAATCTTCAATACAATTTTTGCCATTGTACATGTATGCATGTACATGCACACTGCATTAGTGTCACACACACTTAGTACATTACAATTCTAATCTCAATGTCAATCAGCACTTATTCTTTAATTACACTAAACTAAAACCAAGAGGTTTTTAATTCTCCAGTCCAAACTGTAGCTGGATCACCTCACTGCAGGAGCAGGAAGTGCGTAGACAGAAGCTTGATGCAGGTTCCAGCAGGCAGTCATTTCTGGAGCTTCTGTAATGTTGAGGTACTGTCAATGGGCAGGGTGCCAGCCTGGGGAAACTGAACAAATTTGAGAATGAGAAATGTATCATGCATATACTAAGGTTAGACCGATGTTGGCCTTATGTTAAAACTGGGATGTTCGCCAGCCAGTGTCATCTGCCTATGATGTGATGACTATGGCACACTTACGTTTTCTGGCAAGGGCTTAGCTTGAATTTAAATACTTTTATTAGTATTAATACTTTGTTTTTATTAGTATTTCAGTGCAGAGTTAAGTAAAGCACTTTCTGTAAGTTTTGTAAAGCAGTGTTAAACCCAAGATATCAGTATCCATCTTCAAAACCTAGCATAAACTGTAAGAGTTGAGTAAGGCAATAAAAAAATTATTGAAGTTTGTCTGTGAGAGAAATGTGAGAGTTAGAAATAAATTTAGTTCATGAAATACCCCACTGACAAGGGACAAATACTTATTCAGAAGGCTATAAAACCAGGGGCCAGATTCATGAATATGATCCTAAGGCTGGCTTCACACAATGCAACTTCCATGCAATTAACTGCAGGTTGCAAAATAAAACTTTTACTGTTGCCATGTCAACAAACCCATATGGAACATTCCAAATGATGATGCAAACAGAATTAATAATTTTCATTGGATGGTTTGCCGGGATCTCCCAAGTTGCATGGAACCAAAGTTGCATTTCAGTTGCACCATGTAAAGCCAGCCTTAGAGGAATCTTAAGAACTGATATAAGATAAAATTTTTGTTACGAAGGCTCTTAAGTGCAATTCCTTAATATTTTCTTAGTAATAGGCCAAAAAAATTTTTTTTACCAGTTTCTTAAAATTTTCTGCTTATGAACTTCAAAAAATAAGGTCTGAATGAATCATTGTTAATAATATTGTTAATAAAGTTAAGGTCGTTGAGGCTAAGAATGTTAGGTGGAGGAAAACTTATGAAGACTTTAAACTGCAACCTAAATGTCTAAAATTAAAGCCTTACCTTTTCATTGTAGAGATTGACAGGTAAATGGTTCAAATCAAGAACAAATCTGAGAACTTTGATTTCAACAATTCCATTTGTTCATAAGATTTTCCTTACGAAGAAGCTTAAAGTCAATACAATATATAAGAACTCTGAAAGAATTTTTTTTTTTTTTGTCCAACCCCAGGTCTTGATAGCTGCATTACCTTATGCTGCCTCCTCGGTGGCTCTTGGATCAATGCTTCATAGAAATGCCTGAACACAGGAGGTGTGGTGGTCCTGGAGTGACGTTTAGGTTGCGTGTTCTTGGTAGCTTCATAGGTGTCACACAAGCGAGGTGTTTTAACAAATACTGTTTGTTCAAAAATTCAAGTGGGTGTAAATAAGGTCAGTGTTAAGGATGTATATACCTGATTGTACGCCGATACACTGAAAAATGGTAGGCCCATGTTGGACAAAAGTTGTCAGAGGTTTTAATCTGGAATACAGGAACAGGAGGTGATGGGGAAGCGTGCAGAAACTTGAAAGGCATACAGGTTAGCTAAAAATGCTCTCAGAAATCAGGTTGTAGTCTCATATCTTAGCTTGCCTTTTTCGTGGAATGGTTGCCTTTTTCTGCCATAGGCCAGTGTTCTCTAAGCTTGGCCTGTTTCTCAGGATTTCCACGAATGTTCCTCCCTCTGAGTCACAGGTCTGATAGGTCCGGGCACTGGCATCCTGAGAGGCATTGAGACTCTATAAAGGATAGCAATTTCAGGGTCTTTAATCCCTAGAGGAAAAATTCCCCCTCAGATGCACTGTTGTCAATGTGTGGAATTATTGACTTTTTTGGTGTACCCACTTAAACTCTTCAACCCTGTCTACTTTTCTGTTTCCCAGACAGATTTTGACCAACCCCCAGAGAAAGAGTTGCTGAGCAGTGGTCCTTTTCTATTAATGCAGCCTTGCCCATTTCATAATGCTGTGTTCCCATCATATTTGCTATAAACACAACCTGCTGACTGGAAAAAACACTCATGTCAGCCACCTGGTGGTAATCACAAGTAGGATGTGCAAGATTCTTTTTGCAGACACCAATATCCCATGCACTGCAGAAGTGTGTCAACATAGGTGGCAAGCATGGCAGCGAATCCACTGATGCTAGTAGTCCAAGTAACAAGGTTTAAGCCTGTTCTTACACTCATCCACCATGAATGTGGCAAAAAAACACATCTTATGTTTTACGCAGGGCTGGATTATAGGATCATGGGGCCCAGGGGCACAAACTTCATTGGAGATTGGAGCCCCCCTTCACCACACTCACACTGGATGAAATGATGAATATGTTTTGTCAATAAATCAAAAAAGAAATGAAAATGAGAAGACAGTTTCTTTCTATTCCCTCTCCAGAAATTGTCAGTAGCTGCATTACCTAATTTTTTGAGTTTTTTAAAGTGGATTTTCCCGTTAACTCCTGCCTACAGTATTTCCAGGCTGTGTTTTCTGTGTGTTGAGCAGTGATCACCTTACCTGTCCACAGAGCTTCAGTCTTACAGGGATCTTGGGTTTGCAAGAGTCTGATGCCTCCGCCTTTTTCCTGTCAACATTAGTGGACCCAGGCCTGAGAAGTTTCAATTAAAGATCCTTAAATTGCCTCTAGTGGAGATACAAATACTTGTAAACTTACAAATGCAATACTTCATTCATATATATTTGATTATTGTGATTCTTTCATCCTGTTGTCTTGAGCATTTTTTTTATTTACCTTGGGCTATTAGAGATCAGAGTTGAGTTTTCACGCTTTCCAGGTCCCCTCAAAGTTTCTGATTTGTCTTCTGCAGATTCTACTACCTGCACAGAGGAAAACCGAGTCTAAAAACTGGATCCTAAGCAATCAGTCATGCCAGCACTATCTCTCTCCATAATATCAGCTTATTGCACTAGGCATTTCTTACTTTTTCAGTTTTTTCTTACTTGATCATTTTTATTTAACAATCTTAACCAGCACCCTTGTAATGAGTAACCCTAGCGACGTGAATGAATGCTATCTGAACGGAATTGTTTTATGTGTTGAATGCCGTATTGTCTATGTATTGTTATCAGTCTATGTATTGTTGCTTGTCCGGTCTTGCTTGTTGTGTTCTTTGTCAGGACTGCAGATGGAAATTAGCGTTTCGCTAAATCTGGTGCAACCATCTTTTCATGTTTTTTATATGATTAATGTACTTGCACTTTGTCCTCAATAAAGTAAATTACAAATTACAAAGGCCTTGACTGCGCTCTGTTAGTTTTATGTAGATAGATGTTATAGTTATGACCCGTACCGGCTTGTTCCTCAACTGCTTCTTCTTTGCTGGTTTGGTTCTCGCTGTCTCAGGCAGGGGCCGCCGCACTGATTTACCCACACACATGACGAGGTCCAGGGGCCAGTCAGGAGCTTTTGCTTCTGGATGCTGATGGGCCACGGTCCGTAATCTCTTGTCTCTAACTGATTTCATGGCTTCCTGATCCAGTTCACTCTGAGACCGGAATCTTTTAGACAAAACGATAAAACATTACAACCCATCCACATAAAATGAGCCTCATCGCGGTTTTTCAAAGATATTAAAAAGTTATTAGTTGCCAACAAATGAATCAAAAATATACGTTTCTCTTACTAACCTTGTATACATTTGGAATCCAATTACCATCACCATAGAAATTTGTCAGCGTTTAGAATGTGCTCAAATAAAAATACTTAAATGACATGTTAAAATAAGATGTTTTGACATTAATGATTTTTTAAATTTATTTATTTAAATTTTGGAGCTATGAGATCTCACATTGCTAATCTGATAAAATAGCATGGCCAAGAGTCTCCACTTGTAAATAAAAACATATGGATATAATGTTGTAACTACTTAATGAAGATTTCTGACTGCAATAAATGCAAATGAATTTTGTAGCCCAAGAAAATGTACCAAAAAAGGCGAGGAATATTTTTTATAGCCACAGTATATGATATTGCAATATCACTTTAATAACAATCAATATTAGGTGGCAATATACTACACACTGAGCTAAAAGTAGCCTTGCTCAGCCTGAGCTGTTCACATTACCAAGAGTGTCATCAATTGTATTTTAAGACAAAATTTTATGTATTGTATGCATTGTCAACGCGTATCAAATTCAGACTGATGTATAAGTCATGCAGACACCGCATGAAAAAGGAAGTAAGTTAATCACAACAGACAATTTTCACAGCTGCCATTTTTTGACATGAAATAGCAGGTAACAACAGGTGTTACTAATGACATTAATGAAGGTTCTGTTCCATTTAACAGAGCCAGGGTCCTGCTATTGTTCATGCTGGCTCAGTGGAAAGACTCTGCTACATTTAAATGGAACAGAACCTTCATTAATGTCATTAGTAACACCTGTGTTTGCCTGCTATTTTATGTCAAAATAGCTGCAGGGAAAAAGGTCTATTACAAAGGCAACCATACAGCCAGTCATATAAACTGAATATAATTTAGCAGTATGCGTCAGCTCTATCACCATATTGTCAAAAAATAATGCCTCCAGACACACTGCTGGTTTCATGAACAGCAGGAGGAAGCCAAACTCCCTCCATGGCTCCAGGAAGCAGATATCCATCTCCATCTACTTCCATTATCATGCAAATGTTTCTCTGGTCACCACCAACACTGCAAAGGATTTCCATCTTAAGAAATCATTTGGACTTATATTCAGTGTTTTTTCTTCAAACAAGGTAAAAAAAAATCTGCCAGTGGGATGAATTAATCCCACTTGATTCCAATGCAGTTTCACTGGTCCAAAAGTATAACTAGAATGTAAGCATTGCCTGAAGAAAAGGCGTGTGAGCGTGCTGCAAGCTGTTAGCTACTGCTGCTCCAGCAGCATTTTTTTTTCAATTTTTTTAGCGCCACCTGCAGGTGAAATTGTATCAAATGCTACAGACTTGTTGAGCATCCCCATCTGTACAACTCTGTTGAATTTGGTCACCAAGGTATTTTACAGTTAGGAGATATGGCAGTTAATATGTAGTATAATGGTGTTTTACTAATGGCCACAAGGTGGGGTAATGCCATGGTTCATAAGACAACAGAATTGTAGAAATATGTTATAATTTTACTGTATTACGGTAAGTGGTAGCCAAAAACAAACTCATGAATTGTGGTCAGGGTCATCTAAATAAGATATGTACCAAGTATGGTGAAGATTGGATGAAATGTGTGCCAACAGAAGCCAAAAATGTGTTAACTAAAATGAAGAAAAGTTTTCCAGGTGCAAATGGGCATTCATTGCCTGTATCAGCTGAATCAGTATCATCCAAGGAACACACTGTGCAAATATTGTTTTGCTACGCCTCACATTTTATGAGTTATGAGCCAAAAGATAAAACATGTAATAATTTACCCCATGGTGGCGCTACTGGTACCATGTTTTAATATGTTAAGCATTTCCACATAGGGGACCTATGTGGAAATGTGGAAAGTATGAATACTTCAGCATTTGTAGTTGTTGAGATTTCAACTTTCAAACATTCCTCCCATACACAAACATTTTAAATTTTAATGCGTAAAAAAAATCTATAAAATCACTGGGACATTGTAGAATAAAGGAAAGTGATAGTATACATCTCCTCAAGAAGATGCACATTTTGATGAAAGTTCTATGACAAACAGTACAGAAGTAGATGCCAAAAAATGGTGAAAAAATAAAACATGGGTTTATCTCATCCCACTAGCACATTCATTGTTGTTAACATACAATGGCGAGTCTTTTTGAAGCCTGTGTGCGGATGCAGTGGCTTGATGAGGTCTGCATGAATGAAACTGAAAAGAAAATCATCTTATTCCTCTTTGAGCCCAGAGCATCTCCACCCCTGGCAGCCCTACAAGAAGTGTGAAAGAGAAACAGTTGCTCTGTTGCTCTGCACAGTGCACTGAGGACACACCCTACTCTGTCTGGTAAGATCTTTTACAACTGATCACTGATATGAGCAGCCAACACTGTCAGGATTTAAAATGACATTACACCTGTTGAAATTGTCATTACTGTTACACACCAACAGCCATGTGAGCTTTAAGACATTTTGGAGTGTGTAACTGATTACTTTGAGTAAATTCTGAGTGGATGTTAGGTGAAAAAACATGATGGTTTTTGAGGTTGCCAAGTGTGTACTTTTTGCCCTCTGTATGTTAGAAAATAGCATTTATCATCAGTAGGATGTTTTTTTTTGTTTGTTTTTTTGTTTTTTCAAACCCATTCCGCGTTCCGTGCTTTTCTCAGTTCCTCAACACTTTCTGAGAGTAGGTCCCTCTTTATTTTTCAGTAAAGAGGGACCAACTGAATATCAGTTCATTTTAACTTTTTCAACTCTAACAGTCCTAGAGCTGTGCTCAAACCCACAGAACTTTATTTTAAATCCCAATTTTTCCAAAGATCCCAAATGTGTCTAAAATGATGAACAAGACATGTAGATATTTTCTATTTGATGTAATGCTGCAGCAATATAAGTGTGGTGTAGCTTCAACCAAGCTGTAACCAGCAGATACACAATATGTATGTGACATTGTCCTACAATATGAAAACAAATTGACTTTCCAACTTTGAAGCTATTTAATAAGGGGAAATTTAAGGGGAAGTGGGAGTTTAAAGGGTTAACAGCCACTCAAACACACTGCACCGCAGTTTGCCACAACAAAGTCTGCTACCCTCACACTTCAATCTTTTCCGCTAGAAAGGAGCGCTGGTTTGTGTTTGATGATTCTAAAAAAAATTCTAGTGCATGAGTCATTGGTTCTTCTATTCATCAATGCAGTAGATGAAGTAACGTGGTATTAATTGGCTAAGCCCCAGACTATGGACGTGCCTGTGTCTGATATCAATTGCCACCAAAAAAAAGTGATTAAACTGACTACATTTCTACACACAAAGTGGAGTAGAGATTTTATTATGAGATCAACATCAAATATAATTAGACACAAAAACTGTCAGCCTAGAGAGCCAATATTGGTCCTTAATGTTCCACTGTTAAATTTTATACTGCAAAAACACTCAAAAACATAACAAGTCATTAACTCCTTAAAAGTTACGTAGTCTCATCTTAACTATTCAAATCTTATTTTTCTTCAAATGAGATAATCTATGAAAATTATGAAAATCTATGATAATAATGAGATAATCCCACTTGTTTGCGATGCAGTTTCATTTGTTTCAGGAATTGCTCTGGGAACAAGTATAAATCTGTTGAAACAAGGCAGAATAAGGCAGATCAGACCACTAGGATCAAGAAAATGACACTTGATTCAAGAAAATTCTGGAAACAAGTTGTTAAGTATTGCAAACAAGTGGGACTATCTCATCCCACTGGCAGATTTTTGACCCTGCTGGAAGAAAAACAAGATTTGAACACTGATGATGAGACCAAATGACTCGTTATGGAGCTTAAGTGTATCTAGAATATGATTTTTGCTTCATCTTTCCTCTCCCTTATGATGATAAAAAAAATTACAAGATCAAAGTTGGGTTCATTTTGCCAATAGCAAATGCTACACCATACCAAATTGTCGCTTACTGTAACACTGACTTACTCTTATTGGATCATATTGGCTAAATAAATGACATTTTAACACACTGGATCCATTATGTTTTTGGGATATGGAATGCTGAACTTCAGGTAAATCATGTCAAGAAATATTTTTGTTTTCATAATGGTTTCAGTCTCATCATTTTAATTCTACACTAACACACCAAAATCCTTTTTTTTTTTTTTTTAAGCTCAGACCGTGTTCACACATTTTTGCTCAGCTGCCACCATCTATGTTTACACAGGAAGAGATAGTTCTCAAAAAGCGTTCCTGCCATTTTATTTTATTTTATTTATTTATTTATTTTTTGTTAATATCAGCCTAAAATCACTCTTGGCAGTGCTTTCTTCACTCAGAAGAGGATGGTGGCAGCTGAGAGAAAATCTGTGTGTAACATTATTTGATAAAAAAAAAATAAAAACCCTTGACAGCCTGTCATCATTATCAGTGCCCATGATCACTGCGCTAAGTTCCTCCTCTCACCAACTTCACCCACTCTTCACACCTACTGTCTCATTTATTTCAAACTGTGAAGTAGACAGGCTGAGACTGGCTGCAGAATTACTTTTTAGAAAGAGTAGACAGATGAAGCAAGGCTAGTGACCTGTATCATATACGCTTTTGCTATATATCTATAATTAATGATGTAAACTTATTGAGTCTCTGCTCTAATTGTAGGGAGGGGATGTAAGTAAGCCATTGTATTAATAGAACAATCAACTCTGCATTGCATCTGAAGTGTGTGACCCATATTGTCAATTGTTAGTATGCTATCCAACTTAGACATGGAACGGACTGCAAAACACTTTGAAGATAGAATTTCTTGTTGCCTGCAACGAGTTTAACACAAAGATATCCCTCATTTTCTGAAATGTTCACTGGCCTCAGAAGTCATGTCGTCATTTGTTTCTTATTTGTTAGCATTTTGGAGACTTCCAGATCAAAAAATAGATTGTCTATGGGAAAAATGAACAGGGATTTTTTTCTTCGAAATAATTATGGCATTTGGATGTTTGTCAAAAGTTTTTCGCACATCGTTTATAACCTGAACACAATCAGTGTAGTTTTAAAGACCAAATTGCTAACAGCTAGGTGGTTAGCCACCTGTGATGACCCTTTGCACAAGACCTGGCATTGGAGTGATTCTCTTCTCAATATTTTTGTTCTTATCCATGAACAAAGGTAACAGATCGGCCAAAGACATGGACATGGTAGCTAGCTACTCAGGTATTTTTAATGGCTCAGCAGCTAGCTAAAATGATTCTAGTCAATTTATCAGACAGAACCAGTCACACATCAGCCAGCTATGTATTTAATGTGTGTCACAGTGCTAGCTTTTTGTCAGCAATAATTATTTGGTTTGGAAAGCGGCCACAGAATTCAGTGGATCCAGTCCCATTTAAGAGAGAAACTTGAAATGTCTGAATCATACAATGGCATATCGTCCCTTCCTTCTTTATACGTTCCTTGTTTATTCAGTATTATCTTAATGTCAACACAGCTGCATATTGGAGCTTATATGTCATGTTTTGGAAGTGACCATTCAATTTTTTTATCCATAGGTTTAAGAGATCACTCCATTTCCCTGTTCTGAGAAGATGAACCACACGCTGGCTTCCTCACTGCCTCTGAACAGCAGCAATGAGTCTGGCTCTTGTCAGGTGGAGCCCCAGCACGTCTCCATCAGCATCCTCCTGACCCTGGTCTTCTTCTTGGGCTTCCTCCTCAACAGCTTCAGCCTGTGGGTCTTCTGCTGCCGGATGTCCCACTGGAACTCTGGGACCATGCTGCAGTTCAACTTGGCCCTCAGTGATGCCATTGCGACACCAGCCACGCCCATGGTAGCCGTGTACTTTGCCATGGGCAGTAATTGGCCCTTTGGTGAGTTCCTGTGCCAACTCAAGATTGCCCTGCTCAGTTCACATTTCTACGGCAGCACCATCTTCCTCACTCTCATCAGCATCCATCGATATGTGGCTGTGGTTCGCTTCAACAGAAGCTCCCGCATGAAGCAAAAGGAGTTTGTCAAGAAACTGTGCGCTGGAGTGTGGTTTGTGCTTCTCATCCAGGCTGTGATTTACGCTTTCATTCTTCCAACCAGCAAGGATGGCAGGAATAGTCAGTGCCTCTCCATCCATCAGAAGGACCTGACAGAAGCATACTTCATCATTAACTTCCTCCTCTTTATCTTTGGGTTCCTACTCCCTTTCCTCGTGTCTGCTTTTTGCTACAACCGTCTGGCAAGCATATTAACTCACCTAAACATCAGAACATCTAAGGGACTGGAGGTCAAGGTGAAATCTCAGAGGATGATAGGGGTGTGCTTAGTGATTTTTGGGGTGTGCTTCCTGCCTCTTAATGTGATAAGAACTGCGGGAGTAGTGCTGAAGAAATACTATCCAAAAGAATGCCGTGCTCTTCTGCAGTTCGAGACAGCTTATTACGCATCCTGGATCTTAGCAGGGGTGAACTGTTGCCTGGATCCAGTGTTGTACTGTTTTGGATCACAAAGGTTTATGGCTACATTCCAGTCTTTGAGGACTGGTCGGAAAGACATTCCGAATAAAAGCGATTCTGAACTGTCGGGGAATAAGTAACATGGGGTAGGGGTGGGCGGATCGATCCAAATGTCGATATTATAGATACCATGTGGGCATCGGTACCGGATCAATTCTAACACAATAGGATCAATGCCAGTTTCAGTTTCTCTCTTTGACATCAATTTACCCATTTCAACGAAAAGTAGAACTGTTTGTTCTACTGTCTGAACTGTCTGTTGTGAACACATACATGCACACTTTGCTTCTCCTCCACTGCTGTTGTTGTCCTGTTATTAAACACATGTGAATAAAAACCTTGCGAACTGCAATGTGTGTAAGAAGGCTGTTCCTTACTGTGGCAATGCCACCAATTTATCATAAACATATGAAAGCTGCAAAAGAAAAAGTATTGGTATCAGTATTAGTATTGGTATCAGTATCAGGATACTGGCCCTATATTTACTTGGTATTGGATCAAAAACAAATTTTGTGGTATCACGCACCCCTAACATGGGGCCATAGAAAGGATTCAACCAATAAGGGACAGTGCACAAGGTAAAAACCAGTGTGTTTTTCTTAGTTCCTGAATTGTTGACATTTTGGTAATACAAGATTTTCGCTGTACAGCAACAGTATGTTATCTTGTCTGGAAAATACAACTTTGACCCTTGTGCTCCCCACTGTTGATTGGTAACAATATTGGTGATCAAGGAATTTAAGTTAAGGTGTTATATTATTGCCCTTATTTTACTTTCAGTGTGGATGCAATCTTCAGCTAAATGCCTAAAATGTGAAATGTAACAAGTGAACCTTTCTGATTTCCAGTTCTCTGTCTCTGTGTTTGGAATATATTGCCATATTCGAAGAATGTTGAATATATCAATTAAAAGACATTACACGTATCTTTTAATGTCTTTAACCCCTTAATATCAGATTTCCCCACAAATTTCCCCTTAAGTTAGAAAAGCCATTTTTTTTAATTATAGGACAACATATTGTATTACAGGACAACATATTGTCGTCCTATAATACTAGTTGTAATACTTAACTGAAGCTACATCATAGTTAAATTGAGTGAATATTCAAAGCCAAGGAATTCAGCAGAATATATTTGGGATTTTCGGAAACCTTGGGATCTCCTCTAGAATTTACAAGTTTTGCGGGTTTGAACAAAGCCCTGCCATGCAGCATGCATTTGTAATGACAAACCCAGCGATGGGACTGGCAGAGTTGAAGAGATTTCTGTGAAAAGTGACATTATATATCATGTTTTGCAGTTTATGTCACTGGTGGGGATATATCTCTTCATGGCAAAGTTGGATTCACGCATAGTTGTGTATGTATAAGGCTGGCATGTATAGGGTTATATTCCATTATGAATCTGGATATCAACAATAAACCTGCAACATGAAGTAACAGCCAAAGTTTGATCAGGAAGACGATATCTTCTTGTACAGTACAAACTCTAGTTTAATACATTTTTCCCACGCTATCAGTATGGAAAGTTTTTGACCTCATGTACTGCGGCACTCATACACCAGGAAGGTGTGAAGAAGTCACCCCCTCCATTAAACATGTTTGTTCTGTGTCTTGCCTGTGTGTGATGCAGTAACTCTGAGGTTTTATTGTGTAGCTGATGTGTAAACCTCTAGTTACTGACGCCTCCACAAAGTGAAATCTGTTTCAGACCATCAAATAACCTGGTTTTCTTGTTGATCAAGCCATTGTACTGAACATTGTTTAACTTGATGGAACCAAAGTAGGTTGTAATAGTACAAATTATACTGTAAAACAAGTAACTAGGTTTGAGGCTACAAGGTGATCGTGGAACCATGGAGCTACAAGCCTCAGACAGGAAATTATGGCACAATT
>OMKZ01050664.1:10948-28936 GCA_900302535.1 Neoniphon sammara | reverse complement strand
TCAATCTGGATAATAAACAATAAACCTGCAACATGAAGTAACAGCCCAAGTTTGATCAGGAAGACGATATCTTCTTGCACAGTACAAACTCTAGTACTCTTTTCCCCACGCTATCAGTATGGAAAGTTTTTAACCTCATGTACTGCGACGTATTAGTGAAACACAGTGGGCTACCACTTATCATTATCATTATCAAATACCACCCCACCAAAATATTACAATTAAATTATTAAAAGTAACCTAACTCATTTATATTCACAATTACAGTTGCATATATTAAATTTACCATGGATGTTTAGAGATATAGGTCTGGGTGACCTAAATATGTGAGAAAAGTGGCATTTTCCCCATAGTGTAATCAAATCATGCTTTCCAATTTTGAAAATGCAGAATTGTTGAATGAAAGATCTTGCAGACAAAATAATTAACCACAATTTCAAGAGTCTTATGTAACAGCAAAAAACATCTTTCAAACAAAACAAGGGAGTTTGATCCAAGGAAGGGAAAAGATGCAGACTTCCATCTTTCCAGGCAACAGCCACAAAGTTACAGGCAAAAACTGAACAATGGCTTCACTCTTCTTTTGTGCCTTTACCACAACTTTCCTCACAAAATACAATTAATGAACAATTAAAATATTATTCTCTTTTACCACCTCAGTGGTTTGATAAAGGTATCTATTTCTCATGTTACAGACATAGCTTATATAGTAACAGTGTTTGCTTGCTGTCTTTTGAACAATTCATAAGTCAACACAACTTTCCAATTGTTTTTGAAGTGGAGTGTTTGCAAATCAGTTCCTTACGGTTTACTTCATTTACTTACATTTTGATATGGCGATTGAATATGAGGTCAGTGACATCACGCGAAGGGCTGGGTCGTCAAGCGTAAGCGTGCGTGCTGCTGTTCGTGCGTACAGGTGACAGTCGGCCGATCGCGTTGGCCTGGTAAACATGGGGAAACTGCAGGAATTTGAGCTCACTTTCGACAACAACAAAGTCGTCTACAGTCCAGGCGAGTCCATCTCTGGCACCCTGAAATTCAAAGTGGCGCAGCCGCTCCAGTGTAAAGGTAAGGGTCCGCAAGTAGCGCATTTATTCAGCTAACTTGACTCACCTGTTCAAAGAAACTCGCCGCCGCCAAACAAGGAAGTGGAAGATTTCGTCAGGATCCCATGGGCTGTAATGCGTGTGATGTTACCAGGGAAATATAGGCCTACCTGTTCAAATCACTGTAATGTTGCTTTAATATTGCTATAGTGACTTATATGTTATCTTATATGTTAACTTAGCCTGTATTAACTAGTTATTTAAGGTGATTTTATTGTACTTTATGGCATTTCTTTATCTCCTGTACCTGTGGTATTCCTATAATATTCCTGTAGTGAGTCAGTGTTACTCAATAGTGAATTTATAGGCCTACTGACCTTTTTTGTACTACATGGTATTCTACATCCTATGTTGCATCACCACAGGGTATTCCTGCAGAGATGTTATAGTTCTGCTGTGATGTTTGTATAGAATGTTTTATTATAAGACTATAGCTCTTTCAAAAGGTTGTTCAGTAATCCCAAAGGCTTCCTTTAGTTTTCTCTTAGTTTGTCGTCTAAATTTCTTTCAATCTTCTAATGCTCTTGTAACTGTGAATAAGAGGACTGATGTCGTTGGGGCCAGTGGGTTGATGGGCTTTAGTTTCAAATGTGCCACATGTTTCGAGACCCCAAAGACTCTCCATGCATTCTGAGTCTTGTATCATATATCTGACAGGTGTTCACCCACATCTCCAACAGCAGTTGTTGCTGGGACAAAGGGACCTCATTTCATATTTAAGTGACTATTCGTGTATTCACAGAAATTCACACATTCAGATTAAATTTTAATGGTTCCCTTAGGGAGAGTGCGGTCGGAATGAATGTTCAGGCTGGAAAAGGACCTTGTGTTTAAGGGTAGAAAAAAGGGAAAATTGTCCTTCTGTTTCAGAACAATACCTCTTCCTCCTTGTCCTGCTCTTGGTGTGACATGCAAATGCACTTTTCCCTCTCATAAAGTGGCATTTGGTAGAGGAAACTGTCCAAAGGGTAAACTAAACTAAAAAGTTACACCTTTCCGAAGTGACCCTCATTCAATCAGGGAAACGTTGTGAGATAAAACCATATAATCAGACAAGTCTTAGGGAGAACTGTCCTGAAATAAAGCGAGGGACCATTTTGTTGCTTTTAATTACACCAAAATACCAGCTTGGAATGTAGCAGGTTTACGCTTCCTTTCCATAGTATCAAAAGAAAGTTTAAGAAGTTTTTTAAGTCGAGGATGTCGTGCAGCCTAAAAGCCTGAGATGCTTCAGAGACTTTTGAGTACAGTTTCACTGCTGTTTTTTTTTGAAGTGACATTTCTCCACAAGATCATTCTCAAGTGGAAAGAGTAGCCCTCTGTCCTGACTCACCAAAAGCTGCTTTTGTGTGGTTGTAAGTTTCTGCTGAAGAACCTGTTGGGCCTCCGGTCTGTTTACATTCCTCTTCAGGTATAGCTGGTCAGACTGTCAGGCGTCACAATGTTGCCTCCCCAGGAAAAATTCTCTCACAGGCAACAGTCTCTGAATCACTAATGCATTATGAATGGGATTGGGCCTCTCATTAAGGCTCCTGAGATGAGATGAGATGAAAAGTGGGGTTAAACCGATATTTGGGGCTGATATTGGTCTTGAATTGAAAGTCAGATATGGTCCAGTCCATTTCTGATGCAGTTTAGTTGAATAAGACTTGGTCATGGTAGAATTGAACAATACTGTGCTGACTGTCTATGGGAATCCCTTAACCTGAACTGATTCTAATGACACATTTTATCTTTATTATTAACAGCAGCAGCATTAGTGCTATCCTGGCTTTGAGTGGGGAATTTTAGTGTCCTATGATGGTCTAAACATGTTACAAGTACAATATTCTGGAGGAAACACAAACTTTTGATTTATTTATTTCTTTTTTTGTATTTATGTCAGGAAAATGATCAAATTTAACTCAAGGGAATACTTCCTTTTGCCGACTCACCCAGACTGAGACAAGATGGTCGATACCATCTTCACCACTGCTTTGGTCCGAAATGATATCAAACATCTTATCTCAGTCTTGATAAGTCGGCAAAAGGGGATATTGCCCAAAACACTGGACTATTCCTTTGAATATTGGCATGAAATTGCAGTTTCAATCCAAAATTATTGTTATTGGTCTTCAAAACCCTCATTCGTCAAACCCTGAGGTGCATTTTCAAAATATACAGCCAATTTTTATTTGCATTAGTGTTAATGTTCATACCAAATGATATGATGCAATTATGATAATATTTTTCCGAACTGCTCAGAAATTTGTCTTGCCGCACACATTTCACATACAAGTGGTTGACAAATTAAAGGAAAAGCCAGCATAAAGTGTCTCAGTAAGGTGCTGGGCCACCGCAAGCCACCAGAACACTTTCACTGCACCTTGGCATGGATTCTACTAACGTCTCTGGAACTCTACTGCAGGGTTGGAGCACCATTCTTCCAAAAATTATTCCCTCGTTTGGTGTTTTTCGATGATGGTGGTGGAGAGCACCGTTGGTCCAAAATCTCCCATAGGTGTTCAGCTGGGTTGAGATCTGTTGACTGCAAAGGCTATAGCATAAGATTTACATCATTTTCGTCCTCATCAAACCATTCAGTGAGCCCTCATGTGCCCTGTGGATGGGGGCATTGTCATTCTGGAAGAGACCACTTATATCAGGATAGAAATGCTTCATCATAGGATAAAGGTGATCAGTGTTGGGACAGTGTTGGTAACGGTGTTATTTTTGGCAGTAACGAGTACTCTAATGCGTTATTTTTTAAATCAGTAACTCTGTTACCGTTACTACATGATGCGTTACTGCATTATTTATGTTATTTTACAGTCTTGGCTAGAGACTGAGAGAGCTGCAGTGCAGTGTTGTGTAGTCCTGAATCTTCCTGTGTCAGAGAGGGGGAGAGAGGAAACACGCTGTGGGGGCGTGCTTGTGTTTACCAACAACAAGACTAGTACTAGTATCATCATGGCGGCGGCGGAGCCCAAGTTGAGTTTCTTCACCTGGAGATATTCTCACTACTTCACCTTTGTCGAGCAAAAAGAAAAGAACGTTTTAGTTAAATGTAACTTGTGCCTTGGATCAAAGATCCTATCTATGGCCCAAAACAGCAATTCTAATCTGTTGAAACACCTACAGAGTACCTACACCAAAAGTAACGAAATAGTTACTTTTCACAGGAACAGTTACTTACTTTTGGTGTAAGTAACTGAGTTACTTTTGAAATGAAGTAACTAGTAACGGTAACTAGTTACTGGTTTTCAGTAACTAGCACAACACTGAAGGTGATGATCACTCAGAATAGTATTGTATTGATATGCTGTGAGCCTTCACTCTAAAGGGACAAGTGGACACAAACCATGCCAGGAAAACAGAGCCAGCGGATCCCCTCACTGTAGTGGTGAAGCATTGAGGCCTGTAGCGTTCTCTTGGTGTACGCCACACATGCACACACCCACTTGTAGAGAATATAGTGAAGGATGACTCATCTGACCAGATACCAGATCAGACTAGTGCCTATGTGGTTTTTGCACCTCTGAACTCTCAAATGTGCATTTGTCTTTGTAACGAGGGGTTTAAGCACTGCAACCTGAGCATAATATCTCCCTCTCTCTGTTGGATGAATGGTATTCCATGCCTTCAGTGGAGTTCCAGAGACTTGTAGAATCTATACCAAGGCACACTAAAGTTGTTCTGGTGGCTCGCGGTGGCCCAAGACACATTATGTTGGATTTTACTTTAATTTGTCACCCGTCTGTATATGCAATATACATTTAAACACATGAAAGTGCCACATTTCTTATACATGCCATGCACATCTAAACACATTACAGTGCCAATCATTTGGCTCCCTTAAGTGCCACGCGAAGTCAATGAATGAGATTAAGACATTATATGACTTTAAAAGGTCTGTGTTGCTGCCTGCCCACCCCCTGTCAGCTGTATGGTGTTGTTTGTGAGAAGTTTTTTGACCTTTTTGACCCAGGCAAGTTGACTGAGAAAACATTGTTATTATCAGCCTGGAGGAGTTTCAGGAGGAAGGCTAACATACATTCACTAGCATGTGTTGGCGCTGTGCTTTCTAACAGGATTCTGCAAAGTACTGAGTAACAAAACTGTTTGGTTAAAACCACATGACTGATGTGGGTTCTCTCTCTCTCTGTCTCTCTCTCTCTCACTCTCTCTCTCTCTAACACACGCAAACACACCCACACACCCCCACACACACACACACACTTTCTCATGATTTTTCTTTGTCTCAATATGTTTTATTGCTATTTATGCACATCCAACATACATGTTGTAATTCATATATTTGTATACTTCATTTCACTGGTACAACACATTACGTAGAAATTTATTAATGGTCAGTTCTTATATGTAATACCCTACATTTGCTCTATTTGTATTTATACTGTGCCTTATTTTTTGTGTTCTGTATCCTATCATGATCATTATTTTGCTGCTACAATGACCCAGTTTCTCTACGCAAATCAGAAAAGTTTCTGTGAGCAAAACATAGTTTTAGTAAACATTTCTTAAATGCAGAGCTGCTCTGTAGACAGAAATAATCCAATTGGTTAAGTTCAAACTAGCTAACAGGTAAATTTGAATGGCAATGAAGCAACTCTTGTCTGTGACTTCTTGCATTCATTTATTCATGACCTTTACATTCATGATGCTGGGCAATCAGGGGAATAGCTAACTAGCTTAGATACCTGCTGGTTAATATGATTAATCTGAACTTGAAAGGTCATCGCAGCTAACTAGCTAACCGAGTTAACTTAGTGTGGCTAGATTGCATTGTGAAAAAATAAAAGTGAAAAAATAAAGCTTACAGCAATTCCGAAGCTGTCTTATTTACACAATCTATCATGTTTATTTGAAATGCACATCTTTGAATTAAAAAAATAATAATTAAAAATTAAAACAAAAAAAATCTAATATGTGTATTTAATATTTGTGTATTACACATAATACATTGTGAAGAACAACAGGACCCTGGCTCTGTTAGACATAAATGGAACTGAACCTTGATTAATATTATTGGTAACATCTGTGTTAACCCTACTATTTCATGTCAGAATGGCTGCCGTGAAAAAGGTTTATTATATGACTGCTGGATCCAAGAAATGTTTCCATCACTTAAACTCCAGAGTAATGTCTTTTTCGTTCTCTCCTGCAGCCATCAAAGTGAACTGCAATGGTTTCTGTGGGATCACCAACAAGGTGAACGACACAGCATGGGTGGTGGAGGAGCAATACTTCAACAGCACCGTCTCTTTGGCAGACAAAGGTAACATCCACACCACAGCATTTGGCTCCACGTCTGACACAAACAGTATCTTCAAAGAGCTTGATCGCTGCTCTGAGTATCATATGGGTGGGGTTTACCAGATCAGGGCGATTCAGATAAGACTGTGGAGCCAATTGACGGAACAGAGAGCTCATTGGCGTTCAGATACTTCCTTGTGATTGTGTTAACTTTCTTGGTGGTGGTATATGTGGTGTCAGTCACTTAACCTGGCCTAAAAAAACAAAAGGAAGGACCCCAAATAAACCTATTAGGCTGACAAACCCCCCTTTAATAAATTTTAATTACAGCAACCTGTGTGGTAAAATTGTTTTTGATTTAGCATGAATTGTAGAACCATTGTTTGTATGCGGGGATATATGAGGTCAAACCTATTATTAGAACAGTCCTTTATATTATATCCAGTTTGGATAATTTCAACTGATCTGAATTACAATCACATTTTAATGTGGCTAACTTTACTTGGGGACCTTGTAATAGAACAATAACGTTGTAATTTAAATTAAATGGCAAGATTTGATCAGGTTCTTTGAACTACACTTTCTCATACTTTCTAATATACTATTTTACATCTTATACTTACATTTTTAGCTTGCCTTCAGTTGCATCACTGCACGAACTAGGCTCTGTTGACTTGACTTGGAAGTTATCTCTAGTAGACCTTTTTCACAGCTGCCATTTTGACATGAAATAGCAGGTAAACACAGGTGTGACTAATGACATTAATGAAGGTTCT
This sequence comes from Neoniphon sammara, assembly GCA_900302535.1. Taxonomy (NCBI): domain Eukaryota; kingdom Metazoa; phylum Chordata; class Actinopteri; order Holocentriformes; family Holocentridae; genus Neoniphon; species Neoniphon sammara. The sequence goes on along the minus strand of OMKZ01050664.1, from coordinate 21,795 downwards.
GTTCCATTTAAGTGTAGCAGAGTCTTTCCAGTGAGCCAGCATGAACAACAGCAGGACCCTGGCTCTGTTAAATGGAACAGACCCTTCATTGATGTCATTAGTAACACCTGTTGTTACCTGCTATTTCATGTAAAAATGGTTGCTGTGAAAAAGGGCTGATTGAGAGCAAATTTAACATTCATTTAATCTGGAAAGACTGAAGAACGGAATAAGTTTGTTAGGAGTGTTTTTCCCATATTCTTCAGTGTGGCTCCATGCAGCCACTGTGTGCTCTGTAATTAGCATATAGCCCCGAGGCGGGTCTGCCTCTTGGGAAACAACAGGGCCATTGTTGCTGTTTTCCACTGATGGTGCTTATCTGTGTCTCTGTGTCCCAGGAACCCTGAAACAGGGAGACCACAGCTTTCCCTTCAAGTTTCTCATACCAGGTAGGAGCGCTGAGTAATGGTGATTAACACCTGTTGGTGCACATTCTTTCCTGTGTGTTTTGCCTTTGCATTTCACCGGCAGGAAGACATGTCCTGGCATGTTCATGTTGACCCTAATTCTGCTATAGCGCAGCAGCATAGACCACATTCTTTTTTTGCATAATCCATTGGTGCATATTAGTTTATATTTGTTGAACAAATCTGTGTTGACCAGGATTTATTTGTAGCAGCCCAAAACACAATGCTGCATTATTGCAAATGATGCATTTAGACTGATGCTGTAATCCAGAGTAACTTAAAATGACTGAGCAGGTTGGGGTTTATTGCATGTTGTATGTAGCATTTTAACATCAAGAAATCATTACCACATTCATTTAGAGACATTAACATAATTACCATCAACTAACAGGACCATTGCTAAGACGATTGCACTCTACATTGCATCTTAAATTTTTTGTGCTTTGGTCAGATATAAATCTGCTGTGTAACTCTGTATGTAAGTGGGCAGGGTTCCAGAAGTAACAATCCCAACTCATTTTCCCAAAGTCAATGTTGTGTGACGGCTCTTTTGAGCATTTCCAATCTGGTTGAATCATCTGTATAAACAAATATGAACAACATTGAAATAATTCAAGTTCATTAAAAAAAAAAAGTCAAAGGTACAAGACTGTGAAAATAAAAATGTTAGGAGACAAATCAGTGCACAGTGCCTCAAGAAACAGCCAATCACCGAAGTTAATGCTATTTTGCTACTGTTGAAGTTCAGCTCTGTAGCTGTGAGTTGGATTTATACAGACATTTTCCATCATTTCAGCAACTATGGTGCAGTGTTTTATTCCTGATTGCAATCACCGTTTGGAATATATTTTGCAGCTTTAGCTGGTGTCTTTACCATAGGAACAGTCGTTGAGGCTTATTGGTACTGTAATGTTTAATACCATCTTATGTACCAAACTGATGGATAAAACATGATTTCTCAGAAATGAAGTTGAAACAGTTAGAAGCAATGGACATAACTTAACCTTGTAGTATCCTTTATTTATCCAGGAGACTCCCCTACGTTGAATAAGATGTTGGTTATTGTTAAAAGTAAAATACCGAATGGGGAAACACAATGGGGAAAATACTTGATGGATCCTGCGGCTCTGCCCACTTCTTCCACAGCTAACACAGCTAAAGCTTTCAGAGCTTCTTGCGATCTCAGACGGTGGCAGGTGTGAAAGGCTGACAGAAAAAAATGACCTCCAACATGTTCATTTTCTCTCAAAAGATAAATTTGCTTGGGAGGAATTTGATTTTTGCTTTTAATAGCAGTTTTACAGATTGGTTACATGTTGGTTTAAAAATATTTCGGAGACAGTGAATGAGAAACTTGAGGTGTTGATTTGTTCAGCGTGGAATAGAACTCTGAAAGTGAAAGCAGAGAGGAGCCTGTTTCTGTTAGTGGTATCGGATTCTCCTCAAGATTCCCATCCGCCACCGCTGCTTGTCACCTGATGGCCACAGAACAGTGCTGTCAGTTTGCTACACCTAACTCACTACATGGCAAAAATGTGTACATTAACAAGTCCTGCTGCTTGAAAATGAAAACTGAAACAAAAGTAAGTGAAACCTGGTTGCACTTTCCATTGGTCGCAAGTGGAAGTAACTCATTGTTCGATTTTTTTCCCACTTGTTTCAGAAGTTGCGAATGTAAGACTGCATGGCTTGTTTACAGCATTGTCATAATTTACATTTTTACACAATTTTGCATAATTTACATCTCATTTTTATGTTTATTTTATTCTTCAAGATTAATGTTTTTCACCAAAAAGGGTTCTAGTGCACAAAAGCCACATTTGATTCCTGACTCATTAGTTATAACTCAGTGTTTCAGTGTTCAGAAAATGTTGTGATGTGTTACCACCTTCTCCCTCACCTCCTGTTTACATATTGTTGTCACGGCTTATATTCATGAGCTCTCAGTAAACACACTAATACATATTTGAATGAACCCATCCAAGCATTATTTTTGGCCTTTACCTTGCCACTTAGCTGGTGGAGCTTATTGTCAGTTCAGACTCCCTTCACAGTTTGACAAGCAACTCCACTGTGGTGAATCTTCATCTTGTCATTTGAAACGTGTGGCGGTGTCTGCTTTTACCCAATAAATGCCTGCATGTCTTTCTGGAGGAAAAGGATCTGGAGTGTTGCAGACGTGTTTGCATGGACAGCAGCCTTCATACGCAGGACAGGAAAGTCAGGAAAGAAAAATAAGGAAAACAAATTTGTCAGTTTCCATGTCTCGGAAAGCTTCGGAATCAGTCAAGACTGGAAAAAAAAAATTTGTTGCTCGAGTTCTTGGACATTTTTCACTGTAATTTCTTCCTGAGATATTTGTTGTGAAGAAAAGTGTGAACAATAATGCTCTGCTATAATGTGATATGGCCCTATTGACAGTCACCATATTGCCAGTTAGCAAACATCATATTGAACACCAACCAGAATCTTCAAATCCAGGCAAGACGATACATTCTGGAGAAAGTGCACAGAAACCCTGTTATAGCAAACTAGATCTATATTTGTTCATTTTAGGGTGAAACCAAAACATATTTTGCTTCTTCCCCACAGCTTCGGCTCCCACATCTTTTGAAGGCAACTACGGGAAGATCATCTACAGAGTGAGGGCTTTTGTCGACACGCCGCGATTTAGTAAAGACTATAAGACAGAGAAGCCCTTCTACCTGCTGAGCCTCCTCAACCTGAATGAAGTGCCCGACATACTGGTGAGCAACGCCATGGTTATATTTTCTCACCCAACACCTGTGTGTATGGTGAAGCCTAGTGTAAGACCAGTGCTTAGAGCTCAAATTGGTCTTTTATTAAAGATGTGGTTAATAACACCCAGTCAGTATTATGCACTTACATATTTTGCTGTAGAAATGATGTGGCTGTCAATGGACAGCCCTTAACCTGAACTGATTCCAATGAGATATTTTGACCAGATTCCACACAAGTATGCATGAATATGCTTATTATTATTAGCATTATTATAATTATTTGTAGCAGTCGTGAGTTTCAGTAGAGACTTTGTGTCCCATGTGCTTTTTTTCCAAAAGTTTTTCCATCCAAGTTTACATGGAAACACATTTATTTATTGATTGATTTTTTTGTAAGTGAATCTTTCAAATATTGAATTAGCATTCACAGCTGCAGTTAAAAAAATATTTAATCAAAAAGTTTAATCAGTTTGAAAACCCACATTGATTGAATCCAAATGAGAAGTTACCTTTCTAAACGTTTACCCCCAAAACAGAAATATTACGTAAACCTTTACAGAAGTGTACATTAATATATAGTAGATTGTAGATTACATACGTAGCCTTTTTGGCTACGTATGTAACTCTTTCAAAGTCATTTTGCGGGCTGGCTTCCAGCAGTCCAGAGTCCTGTCAGCACAAAATGTCATCTCTCAGCAACTTCTATCAAAATATATTAGCATGTGTGTCAGTCTTCAAAAACCCAAATGTGGGTGTAACTTCTAAGTGCTATACGGAGGGTGTAACCCTACCCTTCTCTGTGCAGGGACCCAGTTGCTCTGCGGTGACCCGGCAGTTCACCTACCTGCTGGTGAAGACAGGGACGGTGGTCCTCAAGGCCCAGAGCGACATGAAGGGTTACACACCGGGACAGATCATTCACCTGACTGCTAACATCCACAACCAGTCTGGGAAGAGCACTGGCACTGTGGTGGCCAGTCTCATGCAGGTAAACACACCGATAGCTGTTTGTGAAGAGTTGGGGGGGACAGTAGTTCATTTTGGCGAACTATTATCTAAAAAACATTGGCTGATATATTGGTGGGCCCGCCCTCCTCTCTGGTGTTAACAATGGCCGCTGCCTCACAGGTCGGCAAAAGCATGAGTAGACTGATGCAAATTTAAGACTAAATGATTGGCTGATTTTTAATTGTGACAAGCCAATTCTGATTGGCTTGTTTTTCTGGTGACATCATTTCCAACAGTTTTCTTCAGTCTTCCTTGTCTGCCGGATATTTTTCCTGCAGTTCATCGGTGAAATGGCATTTGCGTTTCGGCACTGTGAGCGCTTCTCAGTCCTTTGATCTGAGCAAAGGAGAGCCGCTCAGTTATGCACCGTCACTCACATGCAACACTAATTGGAACCTGTGCGTAATGCCAGTGCAGCGCCTTATACAACTTATATTTTAAATATTTTATGCGTAACGTTAAACTTATGCAGAATAATTTTGAGGCAAATGGTCTGTGGAACAAGCAAAGCAAAAACCCGGACATTTTAAGGAATTTATTTAAAAAAAAAAAAAACAGGCAGATTTTTTTTTGGACCCAAAAAGAGGACATGTCCGGGTAAAAGAGGACGTTTGGTCACCCTACTAAAACTAGGATCTCTTTAACATGTTAACTGAGAACGTATGTACATTTTACAGTTATCATATTAATTTGCAATCACAGGAACAGTATCTGTCACGCACTGTAAAACCTTTAACACTAATCAGGAACTCAAGAATGGCAGGCTATAGTTGCTGCTGGAAATGCAAATTCTAGAAATTTACGGATGAAAATTCAGAGGCAGAACGAGTTGGCGAAAGTGGTTGAGTTTACCGCAACCATTTATAAACTGTGTGAAACTCGGTGTGAGACACAGTGAAAACCAGAAGTGAAAGGAATAAGAAGTTTCCATGCCCAGCCTGTTTAATATGGAACTGAATCAGGCATTTTAGTCCACACTTCCCATAATCAGAATACGAGCTCACCAGGTTATTTTGAGCTGTCATGTTTAGATGCATTGACCCAAAACCATGTTACCTGAGGATTTTCCCTTCCTGTAAACTTGACCAGTTTCACTTGATCATTTGGGGCGCTGAGCAAGTTTCACAACCTACAATATCATGAAACACATTCAAAACACATTTTACACTTTAAAAGCTGGCCAAGGTCATTTTTTTCAATCATGAAATGAGCCCAGCCCATAATGCTTGTGTGTGTGTGTGTGTTTCAGAGAGTGACCTATGAGATGAAGAAACCCACTCATGATGTGAGAACGATCGCGGAAGTGGAGGGTGCTGGGGTGAAGGCCGGCAAAGAGGCAGAGTGGAAGGAGAAAATCATCGTTCCTCCTCTTCCCCAATCCTCCCTAATAGGCTGTGACCTCATAAAGATTGAATATTACATTAAAGTAAGAAACATTCTGTCATTGTCAGCTCTCGTTTGCTTAAAGGTCATCGGTCATGTGTGTTATCATATGTCTGAATTAGTGTCAGTTCACTTTCAGTTGAGTCATGAGTTCATGAGTTGGTCGTGATTAGGAAGGGTCTGAAGGGTCATAAAGATTACATTTACCTTGATTGTGAATTCTTGATTGTGAATTTTTGATTGCATTATAGCAGGCACTATCCAGATTTGGCCACTCCACGTGTCAATAATGAAGCCTTCATTCTCAAAAATGTCAATATAGATTGGACATAATAACCTTTTTATGGCAGAGGAGCTCTAGTCTTTGAATTCTGAACAATATCCACTTCCTGAGTTGATGGTAGTTGAAAGAGAAATGATCTGGACACTGGATTGCAGGTAAATATTGGTCACACTTTATTTGGACTGTCCAATGTTAGTATTCACCTTAGTATCAACTCTATATGCGTTGAGTTTTACAGTTGAGTCAATGTAGATAATTAAGTTCATATCAACCTGATGTAAATAACCAACCTCGTATCAGTGAACGACCAGTTGAATTGATATCAGTTAGGCTTAGGTTGAAACAAGGTTGATCCTAAGTTGAATATTAACATTAGAAAGACCAAATAAAGTGTTACCTAAATATATTTTTCCACCGTTAACCTGACTAGTGTTGTGTTTGTCTGTGGATGTCCAGGTCAGTCTGAAATCTCCAGAAGTCATGCTGACATTACCCATCCACATAGGGAATGTCTCACTGGACAAAAATGCTCGCGCTTCCTCCAAAACAACTCCTCCTACCTTTTCTGCTGCGGAGGGAACAACAACAACAACAGCCTCTGCCTCAACCACCACCAGCACTACCACCACCCCCACCTTGCCCCCTCGCCCAGCTCCAAAACCAGCACCTCGTCCTGCACCTCGCTCCAGAGTCTCCGCTTACATCTCCCCCAGCGCTCCTCCAGCTGAGGAACACCAGGGAGCTGTCGGTGGGACGGGCCCCGGGGGGCCAATGAGCGAAGCCATCCCCACCAAGAGCCACTCCCAGCTGGGTGTCTCAGGTCCCCATGCCGCCGTGTCGCCCACCGCTTTCAGCTACGCCCCGGGCCTCACTTTCTCCCAGAACCAGGAGCGCAGTAGCTCTGCCACAGACTCCACTGGACCTCTGTTCTGTGTGTCCACCGGGGCCACCATACCTTTCTTCTCTGAGAGCAGTGCCACACCGATGCCAACCGCCTGCCCGCTCATCTTGCCTCCAGACTATGGCAACTCTGCATATCCACAAGGTCAGTCGACACGCTCACACTGTATGCATTTCAGACTATAATTAATGCAAGCTGCAATAGTAGTATTAACCTTTAAAGGAATACTCCAATGTTTTGGGCAAAGTTCCCTTTTTCCAACTTACCCAGACTGAGACAAGATGTTCGATACTATTTTCACCTCTGTATGTCTGCTGGTTTGGTTCCTATGGGTAGCATTTTGTGTTAGCTTAGCATACAGACTGAAGTCTACAGGAGTCATTAGCCTAGCTCTGCCAAGTGAATAAATAAAGCTTACAGCAACTCTGAAGCTGTCTTATTTACACAGTGTATCGTGTGTATTTGAAATACAGGATGTGGAATTAAAAAAAAAAGTGATATTAGGAGACGGTAGATGGTAGGAACTATAACTGTGGAACACATATGTTCAGTGGTTGAAAAATGCCTGGGTTGAAAGATACTAAACCTATCCTTATTAATATCCCACTACCATAGTACCTGTTATGTGGGACAGTGTGTCGTCATGGTGTCATCTGTGTGTAAATACATTGTTCTGAACACAATAACGCACCAGCAATAAATTATTGAAACTCTGATTACCAACCTCCTCCAGAGCAGATGATCTGATTGGATTTTTGGAGCAAAAAGTTGCATATTAATGAGGGAAAACTGATTGACTTAAAACAATAATGATGATACATAATTTACATTAATACCACCCATGATTTACATGAAGACAACTATTATGACATAATATTTTCTAATTAATGACCTCATTAGCCTAATGGGTGATTATGGTGGGGCATTAGGCAGCACAGGTGCTTCTACAGACTGAAGAATCAGAACAGTACCTTTTTTTCTTTTTTGCAGAATACACTGAGACATACACCTCTATTTGTAGAGTCATCTTACTTGTGTGTTTGTGTGTCTGTGTGTTAGCTGGAGTCTGAGACATGAAAGTTGCCACTCCCCAGTCTGGTTTCATAATGCTGTTCCTGCTAACATAATCTGTGGAAGGCGTGCTCTGTAAGCGCGAGTTGTTCAGGTCTGTTGAGTAATACCCATACTCAGTCCGTCTGATGTCTGTCCTGTCTGTTGCAGAGGCTCCTCCCTCCTACGATGAGAGCTGCAACACATGAACAACAGGAGGGAGACCCAGAAAACGCCCATCGGGGGGTCAATTCACTTTGACTTCTGTCAGTTCAAAATGTTAAGAGGAAAAACGCATTTCATGGTGAAGGTGCACTACTCAATTTCTGAGGGCTGAGAAGAGACTCAGCTGACAAGAAAGGTGCAAGAAGCATTTATTAGTGAGGCCAATAATGAGAACCCTGTAGAGTCAGCCATCAAATTACCAACTTATTCCACATTTTCTTGTAAGTTGAGTCTAAAGGGTCCTCACTTATATCGACCCTTGGCAGTTTTGCATAATGCCCCTTTAATTTGAAGCGCTTCCAGAAAATAGTCCTACCATTTGAAAATTGTGAATCCAGCTTATACAAGAATGATTGCTCCTGTGAAAGCGGTTGTCAGAGAGGTTATTACACTTCCAAAAAAAAAAAAAAAAAAAATTACTAAGCCATTTAGTCTCATCTTCAACGTTCAAATCTTGTTTTTCTTCAAACAAGTGGGATGAGATAATCCCAATGTTTCCATTGCTAATCAACTTGTTTCCAGAATTTAATTTTCTTGAATCACGTGTCATATTCCTGATCCTAGTGGGCTGATCTGCCTTATTCTGTTTTGTTTCAACATGTTTATACTTGTTGGAACTACATTGGAAACAGGTGGAATTATCTCATCCCACTGGCAGATTTTTTACCTTGTTTGAAGAAAAACAAAATTCAGTATGAGACTAAATGACTTGTTGACATAGAGCTTTTTTTTTTTTTTTTTTTTGCAGTTTAGCTAACTTAAGACCTTTATATCAACAAACATTGGATAACAAGGTGGAATGAGCTTTGTGTTTTGAAATATTAAGCAGGTTATACTGTATTTGTTAAGAAACCCTTTCAATAATAGAGCTTTCAGCAGTCTAATAGACTAGATAAAATAACCATGTGTCTCTGAATGTTGAAGAAAATCTGCTTTTTGAACTGAAAGTGAATTGACCCCCCTGCCCATCACTGCCGCCCAGTGGACAAGTACTGTCAGTAATCAGACTGGAGTGTGTCCTCAGCAAACCAGCCATGGTCAATCAACAGTCTTTTAAATTTTTACTTTTGGAACACTATTTAAGCACTTTGACGGAATATGCATCTTAGTTCTGGGTCATGTAGAAATCCTATAGATGGCATCTGTGATGTCAAGCATGGAAAGTGTTTTTATGTTTGAAAGCCCTACACAGAAATAACAGTATCCATATCGAATCATTTCATCTCCTGTTTCGGCCTGATTCTTCCTATTTTTCTGAAAACAAATTAAACCTGCCAGTAGGGACTGTTAATTTCTCTGTTTTTGGTTAGTGCAGATTCAGAATTTTCCAATCATTTGTCTTCTTCATTTATAAGATATCTTCATAGTGTGTTCATATAAGGCAGATCCATCCACTAGTTTCAGAGTAGTGTCATATGAGTTAAGAAAATGAATGCAACGAGCTGATTTTCACTGGAAACAAGTGAGATTATTGTTGTCCTGCTGGTTTTTTTCAGTCATTTTGAGAGTAGATTTTTCAGACTGGATAGAAGATGAAATGTTATTTTAGAAGGATTTTTGTTTGTTTGTTTGCCTTTAGTGTTTGTTTTAATAATGACTGCAGCAAATGCTTTGTGAGGCTTTCAGTCACTCTTAATACATGATCCTGTTTTTGTGTAGGCTCTCAAAAGATTGCTGCAATATTTAATAATTTGTTTGACATTAACAGTGAACCTGTTGATTTTATTTGTATAAACTTGTATTGAGTGTAGTGTTGATTAGGTATAGTGTTATATAAGTTCAGATGCACATACAAATGTTCTGCACCTGTTTAACGTACATTGGTACATGCTAGGCATCACCTCCTGCTTTTATTTCTTTTACCTTTTTATTCTTGGGAAATAAAAAGACAATGCTGTGATTCTGACTTATGTTTGTAAGTAAAACGTTGCCATTTTGATTCTTGTTGGTTCACCTTATCCACTCATACCATCCAGTCTTAGATTTTGTGAAAAAGTTTAATCTTCCTTAATCAAGTTTAGTCTCTCATACATGTAGAAAGACAATGTAGCCCGTATTTATTCATTGTTTTGAATGTTTGCCAATGGACAGCTGCTGTCCAGTGTTTTGTTAAATCCTGTTAAAATAATTAAAATTTTGGATTATTTCATTTTCTTGACTCAAACAGTAACAATTAGTTTTGACTCAGTAAGCTTTCAGCTAATCTTGTCTGCTTACTGCAAATAATGTATAATGTATAATACTGTAAATGTATTTGGGTGGCCGATAGCTTTAGAAATGGATAATTTAATGGTTTTCAAGACTTTATTCCACTGGATGTTAAAAAAAGATCTTTTTGTTGTATTATTTTTCGCCTCAGAAACAGACCAATCAGAACACGTTGTGCTTTGTGACATAGAGAACTGGCTTTGAACAGAGTGTCACAGTGTGTGGGACTCTGTTGCACTGTGTCCTCACAGCCAGCAAGATTTTAAAATAGATAGATAGATACATAGATAGAGAACTTTATTTATTCCCAATGGGAAATTTTGTTGTTGCAGCAGCAATTTACATACATGACAAAGAAACCCACAGAGAACTTACAAAAAACACAGTGTGTGTGTGATTACAAAATCTCTATATACAAAAAACTCCTATATTAATTAATAAGTCGAATAAAAATAGAATAGTATAAAAATTGTGTGCACATACAGCTAGGTCTGTTACAAAGTATATATACACAGAACTGGTGTACTAAAAGATAAGTAGAACAAAAAAAGTAGTGTAAAAATAGAAAGGAGCAAAAATGTAATCTTTGGCATAATAATAAT
>OMKZ01050664.1:0-10928 GCA_900302535.1 Neoniphon sammara | reverse complement strand
TAATCTAATAATATGATAATATTATAATGATAATAAAATTGAAAGAAGAAAGAACCCGCCTGCAATTGTGATTTTTGCATTATAATAATCATATTTGGCTAACCAAGTGAGTCAAAATGGAACAATGGAGCAACTTCGGAAACACAGCTTAATGAATATAGAGGGGAGGGGTTTAACCAATCCAAATGTAACTAAATAAAGTTGTTCCATTTGATTTATGTAGATATTCCCATTAAAAAGGTCAAAATTTGAGTATCAAAAGCTGTGTATCCAAACGCAATAACTGATTTCAAATAAACAATTTAGTGGGGAATTCTCTTGAAGGTCCATGTGGCTCCACTCCTGTCCTAAAGCACACATCACATCACACTGAATGGCAGCATTTATAAAATAGAATGGTGCCACTTACTGGCCAAATCACAGGACTGTTGCTACATGTTGGAATAACAGTCGATTTTAAAATGCCATACACATGGGACTATTTTATTGCTGTTATTTATTAACCGTTACATTATGCTAGCGGACTATTCATTAATATTCAAATTTTAATCAGTTGTAGGCGCGTGCGAAATGATTTCCCGCCCATATGCTGCCTTTGTTCCACTCATACTTTGTACTTCTGTTATGATAAATAGAGCAGTAATGAAGTGCTTTTGGTTGGAAATAATAACTGGAGCCAGTGAGAATACATTTAAAGCTGCACAGAGCTGCTTCTGTGCTGCAGCGGCACAATGAAGAAGAAACAATACATACAAGGTATGCAACTATATATTTTGTTGACTTAGTTAAAAATATCTTACATGGGTTTAAAAAAAAAAGTTTTTGTGTGAAAGTGTGGAAAAACAGAAACACGGCATTATACACGGCATTATCATTTTTATACAGAATTTCAAACAAAATACAGAGAGAAAATACACTTTTTCCACAAATTCAGAGCACAGCACTGCTCTGAAGAGGACAGCCAAATGGTGACACAGCCTCCATACTCTCCTCACTTTAAATGTCAAATGTCGGGAACTTGAGTGTCATAGGAAACTATTGTTTTTCTTTGTTTTGATTCTAGTATGTATAGCCTACATTGTACGACAGCATTCATGTGACTCCACCGCCAATGTGTTTTATAACTGAAACTACATAATAGAGGCAAGGCGCAAAACCAGACACATTAACCACTTGTTGTGTAGATTATTTGCGCTACGCTCAGTATTTCCTACAGCACTCGAAAGCAGTGCACGTCCCTGAATCTTTGTGCGGCCAATAGGAAGCTGCACAGTGCGTCACATGACCAGAGCTGAACGGGTGGGGGCGGAAGTGGAAATACAGCGCTTCTTCTCCCCCCCACCTTTCCTCCGTACAACCACACCGACTGGAGCTGGTAGGATGTATTTCTGCAGTTGTAACTTTTTATTAAGGCCCCGTTTGAAGTATTAGTTCTGTTTGCAAGCTGTACTTTCTCCACGATTCCTCTGACTTCTTGCATGAGTTGTTTGTTCACTGGGCTGAGCTTTGTTTAGATTTTCTTCCATCTTTAAACTTCACTTCCAAAGATGCAAAGATGTGGTAGTTTTGTGCTGGTACACTGCCTCTTTTCTCACAAGTAAAATGTTGAAAAGATGCGTCTATCAGTACATTTGAATCACAAGAGTTTCTGATAGGGTTAGTTTCTCTGAGAGGCAAACTTTGCAGGTTTCAAACAGTAGTGAAAGTTAGCTTTGACTCAAGTGTTGAAACCCTACAGGTGCTGTTGAGGCTACTAGAGTCCGACCAGTTCCGCTGATCAGCCCTTTAGAAAAGCCATGGATCCTGGAGGAGTTGTCGAGGGGCATGGACCAGGCAGAAGAGCCTCCACTTCTGTTCCTGAAACATCTATGGGAGCCAAGGGCCAAAGAGCGCAGAGTGGACAGAGGCCCAGTGTCAAGATAACTCCCTTTCATGGCTCACCCATTCTCAGCGGTGTAGTTCCTTACAGCAAACAACCAGGGCCGCTGCCTGCAAGAACGCAAGGCTCTCCTCGTGGTCTGATTTTGGAGGCATCTGGAAGCCCGACCATCTTCTCAGTCAAGGAACAAGTGGCTGGTACAGGAAGGTCAGAGGACCAAACCCCCAGTTCAGCCCCTGCACAGCCCACATTAATAGCAAAGGCCAAGGCTGCAAACATGACAACCCCAAGTCCCTCCATTCTCAAGGTAATCTCATATATTAGGGTTAGGCCGAGACCAATGCTCATGTATTGTTAGGTGCCAGTGTGGAAAATCTTGACCAGTTTTCATCGAAAAGAATTCTAAAAAAAAAAAAAAAATCCTGAAAAAATATTATAGTGGTTTCCCCTGGAATTTCATTCTGATCAGGGTGGGAAGCCTCTGATACAGCATTTAGACCATCATGGGACACTAAAACTCTCCATTGAAAGCCAGACTAATGAAATTGTGCTAGTCACTGAGGACAAAAGGAAAGAACCTCCATCATATTGTAAGTGGATGAAACTGACTGGCTGGTAGGACTCGACTGAGTCAACCAATAAGACGACTGATACGAGAAGATGATATTTTTAGATTGAAGTTGTATGAAGCCAATATTTTGTGCTGATATTGCGCTGTTAATAGGTCATTATCTTTTAAGTCACTTTAAATTCATTTATATAGCCCTGTATCACATTTATGTCTCAGTCGGCTTTATATACCGTATCATGTACGTACTACAACACTGTTGTTACACGTGCTACATAAAAGTTGACCATTTGTATCCCAATGCAGGTATTCAATTTTATTCTTGTCATGGTGGAAACAGCAGATTCTCCACTGAAACCACTAATAATAATAGTGACAATAACAACATTCATGCAAATTTGTGTGGACATTGACACAAATGCCTAATTAAAATCAGCTCAGGTTAAAGGCTTCCCATAGACAAGTATTGATCAGTTCTACTGTAAATACGTAATTAGTCAAACTGCATTGTATCCATCATATTAGATATGGACAACAATGACTGGACCACAACTTTTTACAGAGTTCAGTGCATATTGATTGCCAATTGCCTTCCCTTTGTAATATATTGACTAAAACCCCATAAAGAATGACTCAGTTGTTGTCTCTTTTCCCCCCAAAGCCTGTGAGCAAGAAGGCGGCCAAGCTGATCTCAGAAGACACACCGATGTCTGCGCTGCCTTGTCACAAGAAGCTTCCTCCGAGCCAGAAAGGAAAAGGCAGAAGTGGAGCCTCCGCCAAGCCTCAGCCAGGTCGGTTGCTCTCCCAAGCCTTTCATTTGCAGACTGTATTAGATTGGATGAAATTTTAATGATCCCTGAGGGGAAATTGGGTCATCGCAGCAGCAGCACAGACAAGGCTATAGTTACAAATAGCACAAATGCAGAGTAGTGAAGCTAGTACAATAAGCAGTGACAACATATTTGAAACGCTGTGGCAGGTAAATAAGGATTAAGTCTCTTCTTTGGCAGAGTTACAGGTTAGAAGTGGATAAGCAAGTACAGTATGTATGGTTGGCTGTTTACATTATGAGGTATACAGAGGGAAGAACCTATGTACAGAAAGGGGCACAGAAATGAAAATGTGCATTTTAAGCTATCCCATATTTCCAACCAGACCAACCAGTCCAACCAAATATGTTTGAACTTATCCAGCTTACATGTATAGAAACCCACATTGTTTACATTCTGTTTCATTCCCTTAAAATGACAGATAACCCTAAAACAACATTTGACCCATAAACATCTTGACCCTTTTTGAGTGTCACGAAAGTCATGACAACAAAACATGAGGTTGCAAAGCTATAGGATCATGCACTTTAATTGTTTTCATTAATACATTTCCACTTTTAAAATTGTGAATTGTTTAAAGGAATACTCCAACATTTTGGGCAAAATACACTTTTTCCGACTTATCCAGACTGAGAGTTTGACTGAGTTCGATACCATTTTCAAGTCAAGTCAGTTTTATTTATATAGCGCCAAATCATAACAGAAGTTTTCTCAGGGCACACCTCTGTACGTCCACTGGTTCGGTTCCTATGGGTAGCATTTTGTGTTAGCTTAGCATAAAGACTTGAAGTCTATAGGAGTCATTAGTCTAGCTCTGTCAAAGTGAAAAAATAAACCTTACAGAAACTCTGAAGCTGTCTTATTTACACCATGTGTCGTGTATTTGAAATACACGTCTTGGAATTAAAAAAAAACAAAAACAATGGTCATTTTAGGAGACATTAGATGGTTGGAGCTATAAATGCTGAACACATAGTCCCAGCCACCTATAGTTTCTACCATCTACCATTGTTTTGAAATAAAGTATTATTATATAGTATTCCCTCAAAGGAAAATAGCAGTGTCATTTAGAGTTCTAGCACATTTACAACTATCCTAGTTTAACTTTCCTTTAAAAGGATTCATTCAGGTTAGGTATTTTTCAACCTAGGCCAAATTAAAATGTTGATTCTCATCATTTACGTATATATGTGTACATAGCACAACCTCGCCGCTAGCTAAAGGATAAAAGCACACTCTATATTACCTTACTCTATATGCTTTTTCCTAGCTGTGAAGAGGAAGAAGAGAAAGATGGGCATGTACAACCTGGTTCCTAAAAAGAAGGCCAAGGTTCTGAAACAGCAGGAGAAAGTAAGTCTATTCATTTACTCTTCAATCCCAGACGTAGTATTTGTGTCTGACTTTGAATGAGATGTACAAACTATGATGATAGATAAAAAAACTCAAGGAAATGTTAATAGTATTTTTTGCGAATATTGGTCGCAAGGTTGCACTGTATCCCAGGCTATGGTTAAGGTTAGAGGTAAGTTTGTGTATGATCTAGATTTAACTGTCCCATCCAGGGCTTTGGTGCACTGGCCTAGAGATCTGGTTAGGGTTTACGGGTTAGGCTTAGAGTTAGGTTTAGAACAAGTTGCCATGTTCTTCATTCCCACCTGTATAGGTTCCTGTTTGTTCACTCTCAGAGGAGTTAAAGACGTGCTTGTGGGGCAAAAAAAATACCCTAGGCTCTACACACAAGCCAGTGTTTGTTGTCCTTGCCTTATTAGCACCAACTAGAAACAACGACCCAAGAAACAACCCCAAAACAACCAACTTCTTTTTGTTGCTTCCAGTCTTTATTCTTGCATTGGTTTTGCTGAAGTCATCTCATAATGTAAAATTGCTTAAATGTGTATTAGTAAATATTTTAACATCAGCACATATTAGCAAAACTGCGATAATACTGAAAATGCGATGTTGAATTTTCATATTGTAAGATCTCTAGATTTAAATAGAATTTGGTTCTTGGACCCAGCAAGCACAGAATGTTTACATTGTGTTATGTAACACGGTCAGTTTAAAAGATGCCATTTTCTTACTTAGATACTAAGAAAATAGCTGTGGTCCACACCAACATTTTTCTGTTTGATAACAGTGGTTGATGTTGCATAGTCAGAAACAGGCCCAAATAACAGATCATTGATTGAGTACATGCGACAACACATTTTCTGTAGTTTTAGACCTTTCATCTCACGTATTCTCATATTTGTCACTGTGAGTAGGTAGGAGTTAACTGTCTTACTAAAATGACATTTCATCATGGACATACGTACTGTAGCCTGTAGCAGCGTTTGAACCTGTGTCCAACTGGTAATGGGGTGGTCTTTTCTATTTCTGTGTGTTTAAATCCACACCGTCTTCTCCAATCAGAAGGAGAACCAAGTCACCACCATGGAGACGGACAGAGCTGTGGCAGATGGTGGGAAACCAGCGATCCCAGTAGAGACCCTGAAGGCTGGACAGGCGCTGGTCGTCAGGAATGAACCTGCGGTGGCGGTGGAGTTAGAGGAAGGCAGCCATGTTGAATACACAGAGCTTGCTTTGGATTGTCTGGACCTGAAAGCCCAGGAAGAGCTGCTGTCACCTCCCCTCTCAGGTGCCTGCTGAATCTGACAGTTAACCTCACAAGTTTGTGTCTTAAGTCTGCCCACATTCTTATTTACGAAATTGAATTGCCCCCCAAATATTTAGATTGAAATAGCTCTTTATATTGTATGTTCAGAAAACATTTATCTTGTTAAAGGAATACTTCAACGATTTGGGCAAAATACCCTTTTTCTGACTTACTCAGACTGAGACAAGATGTTTGATACCATTTTCACCTCTGTACGTCCAAAGGTTCGGTTCTTATAGGTAGCATTTTGTGTTAGCTTAGCATAAAGACTTGAAGTCTACAGGAGTCATTAGCCTAGCTCCGTCAAAGTGAAAAAATTAAACCTTACAGCAACTCAGAAATTGTAAGGTTAGGAGAGAGTTGTTTTAGGAGAAGTTAGATGGTATGAACTAACTTCTCCTAAAACAACTTTTCTTTTTTTTTAATTCAAAGACGTGTATCTCAAATACACATGATACATTGTGTAAATAAGACAGCTTCAGAGTTGCTGTAAGGCTTATTTTTTCACTTTGACAGAAGTAGACTAATAACTCTTGTGGACTTCAAGTCTTTATGCTAAGCTAACACAAAATGCTACCCATAGGGACTGAACCAGTGGACATACAAAGGTGAAAATGTTATCAGTAATTCATATTTATCATATCACCTCCACTGGAAACAAAACTCTTGATCTCATTGGCATTGTAAGGTGGTGGTGGTTAAATTAAGGCAAATAATTGTATTTCATAGCAGGGAAGTTTAGCTGGTAAAATGGTGGGTGAATTGTGGCCCCAGATTAGTGTCCTGCCTTGACCTGTAACTAATCATTGGGGTTTTATGTTTTAAGGTTTACCGGTGGATTCCGAAGTGGCAGAAACTGATCTAGCTGAGGAACTGCCACTATGCTGCTGTCGTATGGAGACTCCCAACAGCGGAGGCAGCCTTTCCGTACCAGATCAGACCTGTATGGCCACAGAGAGTGTGGATGGATTGGTAAGGCTCCCCAGGCTAGAGAAATCATTCCAGTGTACTAAGGGAGGATTTTCCTCAGCAATGGGTAACACTTTATTTGGAGTTTCCAGTGTTAATATTTAACTGAGTATCAACTTATCAGTATCAAATCACTGAGTATCAAATTGTAATTGTAATTGTAACTTTGAATCAACTTTCTATCAACTTAGTATCAACTGAACTGTAACCCAAACTATAACTTAAACCGTAACTGGTACAAAGTTGATACAACGTTAAAAGTTAACTGACTCAGCTGTGAAACTCAACTGATACAAAGTTGATACTCAGTTGAATATTAACATTGGACGGTCCAAACTTTTACCGAAGACCCCATATAAAAATAACCATAATAAATCTGCAGAGGGGTAAATAATGTTTAGTTCTACTGTTGTAATTGCAGTTCCTGCTTGTGGCCAGTAGAGGTTGATAGAAGTCATGACTTAATGCCTCTTTAAGGAACTACTAGCCCACCTAAAAGAACTTGGAGTTTCACAGGAAAGCTTTAGTGTTCCATGGAGTAAAAGCTGGTTCAGAGGCTTTTCCATCCTGCCAAGAATAGTTGGGGAGTAATAATTGTAGGAGAGACAGTGAATCCTTGTCATTTGGTATAACATGTAAAAAAAATACTGAATATCAACAGTTTGTTCCTCAAAACAGTGGTTTGCAGCAGTTTTATTCCAAATCTATCAGCATTTGCCCATATTGGTCCAACCTTAATTCTCAATTACGTTCATTCATTCATTCTCATTTAGGTTCTCATTTACAAATAACCTGATGAATAGTTCCATTGTTGTTTTTGCAGTGGCAAATGCTGGCTTGTTTCTTTCCCCAGTTGAGCCGTTGCCAGCGTCGAGTGATGAAGCAGGAAATGATGCGGCCCTCCAACACGGTCCATCTCCTGGTCCTGTGTGAGGACCACCGAGCCGGCATGGTCAAGCACCAGTGCTGCCCCGGCTGTGGGCTCTTCTGCAGGGCGGTGAGTGGAAGCAAACCACACCCACACACTAGGCATTATGTAGACCTTTAAAAATGTATTATTTGATATTGCCATAATAAAGTTAGAGGCCCATTTCCATTATGGCCTGCATGGACTCGTTGACTCGTTGAGGATTGCAGTTGCATTTATCAAAATCAGGTTCTGTTCTTATTAAAAATGGGTTATGCTTCAATCAGTGCCTCTGATATGAACTGTATACCGTATTTTCTTAAATAGTGCCTGGGGCCTTTATTTACCTCAACTGCAGAGAGTACCAGGCCTTTATTGGAGGCAGGCTTTTATTTGAGAGCAGCCTTTATTTCTAATTCCCTCTGTCTGCTAAATATATTTGCTCATATTTTAGTACAAAGCCTCCTTGTTTTCTGATCTGCCTCCGTTTTTTGGCCCAACCACCCCAAAACATTTTGACCGGGACAAGAGGGGGAAGCACAGGCACTCAGTGTTCTTTTTTCCCCTCTCTGGGTCGATTTTTTCCTCCCCTCTCCTGTTTTTCCTTCTTGTTTTATCCCCGCCATGTATGTGGGGCCGAGACCCAGCTTTTAATTGAGTACCGGCTTTTCTTTGAGGAAATACAGTAGCTCAGTTTGAGTGATTACCTTTTTTTTTATGTAGAATTGATCAGTACCACAGTGGTTGTCCATGTGAAGCCCTTAACCTGAACTGATTTGCATTAGACATTTTGATCAGATTCTATGCAAGTATGCGTGAATGTTTCCTCCTCCTCCTCCTCCTCAGTGTCTAAAGGTCCTTTCAGAGGCTTTTCCCCGATGACACGAATAAAATTCTGGGGAAAACCCTGAACACTTGGAAATTTAGGGATTCGTTTGCATAAACATGATCAAAGACTGGCATAACATTGAGGCTAGGGTGTGTAAGACTAGTCAGCTAGATGATTAAATAGTTCTACTCTTACTAGTTGGCATGGAAATACTAGTCTGTTAAACTGTTTTTTAATTGATGCAACAGACGTGGCCACTCAGCGTTATTAGGAATCCCACCAGAGTTCTGGACAAGATACGCCCACTTTGTTAAGTTTAGGGTTATGGTTGGTTAAGGGCTTAGGCCTTGTCTCAATACCCACCCTACGCCCTGTGGTCCTCCTCAAAGTGCGCACTTTTGTGACATACAAGACATTTAAGTGCAGACTTAAAGTGCGGACTTGAGGTCTGCACTTCCACAGGGGTTTTCTGAGCAGAATTGGGACAGATTTCCATACGTCACTCGCACGACTCCTGCTTAGAAAGAGGTGCTTCTGCTTACCTCACTCCTACATTTACATCTACATCCTACATTCATCTACATCCTACACTCATACAAATATATAAGTATACATTGGCGTATAAATGCCATTTTTTAGAGGAAAATACACTCTACGCAAAGCTTGAAATCAAGACAAATAAATAAATAAATGAACGAACCATTCTGTTCACAGATAAGTTCTACAGCGTTTTTATTGTTACAATCTGCAATAGAGCTTATGTGTTGTGTAAGTTCAGCAAGCTGCCCAGGAAGGCTTATTTTTATTTGTAAACTTGGATTTATGAATATGGAATTTGGCTGATAAAATTATCAAAATAATTAGATCAAAATGCATGTCTAAATTCCTTTACTGCTCAAAAAACCTAAACAATACATTTTTCATCTCAACAAGAACTGGGGATAGATATGATCTATAATAAATCCAGACACTTTACTTCATAGCACTTTACTCTGAGGACAACACCGATATAAGTATGACATGCAACATTCTGCAACATCTCCACAAAAGGTACAGTTGACATTGATGTTTTTGTATGTCATGATTGGTTGGGTAAAATCTGTGAATCATTTTAAATAATGACCTTTACTGTATTAGAAGAAACTTATGTGGTAATTGCCACCCCTTTCCCAAAGCATATATAAACATTGTTATTCCACTAATACGTAGATTACAGAGGGCAAAGTTGTAATATCTTGCTGAAAGAGTTTGTGAAAAGTCTTATTATTGTGGGGACAAAAAAAAACAACAACAACAAAACGGGATTTGTTTATAATATGGTCCACTGCATCCACAGAAGGAGGATCAGTCACACTTACTTGGGATAGCTCCACTATGTAGAACATGTAAACATCATGGTAACGCAGGGATTTATGGGTAATAGCCCTCAGCAAAGTGCCATCTGATGCGGATTTGCGGGAGGGGTGCATCAGGGGTGCATTGGGGGCGCTCCTGAGCACCTCTGAAGAACAACATCAGAGAAATGGGACATCCTGCGGCCTTGCGCACCTAAGGGGGTACGCGCACACGAGGGGCACAAGGGTGTAGGAGTATTGGGACAAGGCCTTATTTTCTGACCAATCACAGTGTTTGTGGCTGCATCTTACCTAGAACTCCAGTGGCATTCATAGTAACGCTGTCTGGTCTGCTTGTTTATAACATATGTTCCTGTATGAAATGTTTTTTAATAAATATGCCGGTTGTTGTGGCTAACTTTTATTTAGTGAATGGTTGTCCTGTTTTGAAGAATATAGACTAATGATATAATGAGCATAATGCATGGTCACAAAATGCCTAACTTTTCTGGTATTTCTGGTATTTCTGGTATGACCACATTTGGCCTTATGGATTGAAATATGTTCAGTTTTGACTGTTTTCTTAGTGTTTTCTTAATTTAGGCTAGTTGTGTAGTGGGTTAGAAAATTTCTGTGTAACCGTCAGTGAAATTATTTGTCATGCACATCCCTAGTATCGGCTGTCAGCAGCTGTAACATCAACAGTACTGGCACCTTCATTCAAAAACCTGCATCAGCCAATGTGACAGTTTCCCGGTCTCTTCTGCAGGGCACCTTCATGGAGTGTCGGCCGTACGGCAGCATCTCTCACCGCTTCCACCGCGGCTGCGCCTCCATCTTGAAGGATCGCCGGTTTTGCCCTCACTGTGGGGAGGATGCCAGTGGTGCAAAGGAGGTCAAGGTGTCAAAGCCCGATCCGGTGCCCTCTGTCCCCAGATCAGAGCCCGGGCCGG
>OMKZ01050662.1:16640-41604 GCA_900302535.1 Neoniphon sammara | reverse complement strand
ATAGTAGAAAAAAAAATCTAGAAGCAAAGTAATCAAAAATGAAAAAATAGAAAATAGAAAAATAGACAAAACAGAGTGGAAAAAAATACAGATTTATGCAGGTAAGCAATAGGCTTATTTTTTCTTATTACATCTTACTGAAACCAAGGGCGATAAGCCGTTTTAAGGAAACCAAATATAGAAATCCCTTCCTCCTCTGATGTGACAAGTGTTTGGTGGAGACACAACAAACTAAAATTTAAATGTCAAAGTATCCCTGTGAGGAGTTTCGGCACTAGCCCAATCCCAATGTGTTGATTTGGCTGCTAGCTCTAAACTATTTCCATAAGCCCCAATTCAAACCCTGACTTGTGAGGATAATTTTACACTGGCCCACTTTGAAAATTACTAGCTATGGGCTAGTGAGCTTGAAACATTTCCATCCCTGCCGAGGGGTTTTCTTTCTGCAGCTCTGAAAGGTAGAAACATACATATATATTGAAGATGCTCCCATAAATATGTCTGTAAAGTCAAGTTTCCCACTGTCCGCATGTTTCAGTACACATGATTAATCACACAAGCCTGCTACTGATATGCAGCCTCACATTTTATTCAGTGTAGTGGTAATCACAACAACAACAAAAAGACAGCAGCAGTAGTATTGCATTATATTTTTGTGCTGTTGTGAAGTTGTTCCATGTGTTTCTCATACTTCACAGCCGTGCACTGCAGCATGAACACAAGACCCTCTGTCCTGAGTGAATGAAAAACACAACATCATATTGTCATGGATTCCTTCTGCACGTGTAAATGCCGTTTTTTATGCGGCAGCAAACAGTGGCACGGACTGAATAAATCTGGCAAAGGATATACAAGGTTAGCTCATTGAGCAGCCATGAAAGACTGATAGCCATGTTTTCTTCTGTAGAGGCTAAACCTTTTCAGTATGTTGTATTCAAATAGAAAAACCAGCAATGATGCGCAGACTGAATAGCAGAGGGGCCTCCAGCGCTCCAATTTGATTTTCCTTTCAATGAAGCTTGGATGATACTCAACATTTTCTTTTCAAAGGCAACATATACTGTCTACCAACTATTCAAGCCACCTCATACTGAACTGCATTTCCACATTTCACTTTTTTTTTTTTT
The DNA here is from genome assembly GCA_900302535.1 of Neoniphon sammara. Classification (NCBI taxonomy): domain Eukaryota; kingdom Metazoa; phylum Chordata; class Actinopteri; order Holocentriformes; family Holocentridae; genus Neoniphon; species Neoniphon sammara. The sequence continues at coordinate 40,477 of OMKZ01050662.1, read as the reverse complement.
TTTTTTTTTAAGGATTACATTTTTTCTTTTACCTGTGTTCTCCACTTCATCTATATACAGCCATCTTGAAATAAGTACATTTAATAGGTAAATAATCTGAGCATTCGCTTATATTTACGCTACTCTACTTCAAGTCTTTTTTCACAAAAAGCACAAATAGTTCTGTTTTTGAACGCTCAGTATCAAATGGACAACAATACAATGCGTCTGCACTGAGTGGATGCAGCAGACTTGAATGACTGATACATATTCACATCAAAGAGTTTTTCCAGCAGTGATTCATTGCTCTGTTTATGAGGCCAGCCATTGTAACGCACAGACTCAATGGTGTCATGTGATCCTACATGATCCTGTGCCCGGCCTGTTCAGCGCTATCATGATTCCAGCCCTGCCGCTCCTGACCTTCATCATCGCTCATCACTGAAGCCTCTCTCTCTCTCTCTCTCTCTCTTTCTCTCTCTCTCTCTCTCTCTCTCTCCTAAGAGCTCACAGACATCCCTCCATGATTAATTCACCATCCCATTCCTCTGCTCCAATTGGATAAGTTGAGTACATTAATAATGGATGTGTGTGTGAGTGTGTGTGTGTGTGTGTGAGTGTGTTTGATTTTTGTTGTGTTTGACATACCTAGCTCAGATATGGCTTTCATTCGGTTTATTCTACAAATTTTTGATCTGGTTTGACCGTATTCCGTTCAGTATACGATTCATGTGTTCATTTTAGTTCACTGAGTTTAATTGAAGCACTGTACTGTATGAGCCGGTCTTACATCATCTCAAGCTGTCTGTAACACACCAAAGACTGAGCGCACTGACATAAAACTGCTGTCAAAGTTGATCAAAAAGATTATGTTCCAAACATAAAGATACTAATCTGCAGTCATGGCTCTACTTACAGTAATACACGCCTTACATGCCATGAAATCTGGGAGTTTCAAATGAAACGAGACTGTATTGTCACATTGGTTAAGCAAATTCTTCAAACCTTACAGATGGAGAATAATGTTTCTCTAACATTTTGACTCTTCATAGCACTACTACTACTACTACTACTAATAATAATAATAATAAACTTTATTCTTATAGCACCTTTCAAAACATAGTTACAAAGTGCAAAATAAAAAGGCAGAATCTAATAAAATGACAATAAAATAAAAGCAATGTAAAAAAATAAAAAGTAAGAATAAACAATAAGTAGATAAGAAAGTATAAGTTTAGATACCACAACACAACATAACACAAGTTTATTGTACTCCGATCTTTACAGACATCTTAATGGAAACAAGCATTTTACATGTTCAAAAATTACATAAGCTCATTCAAAATTAAGCAGCTGCTTTTCCTTGTATTTAGAGCGACTAGACTGACTCTGTCAGAGGAAGAAAAAAATCTCTCATCCCATGTTTTTGGTTTCGTTTGAGCGGGTCTCCTTTGAAAAAATTTCCTTTTGAAACAGCATCAGTCCAGCTATCAGTTAAATGCAGTGCATAGCAATAGCTACAGGAACACAGCTCTATTAGCACTATTTTTTTGTTTTGTTTTGTTTTTGCTCTTTTTTTCAATATTGTTTACTGAAAGAAAGCTAATCAGATTTAAATTAAGGTGAAATATGACCTTCTGCCACGTTCTACCAAGTAAATTCGGTCAGCTCTAATCTACAGCAGAGTTATGAAATATGGATTTGCTGCAGAATGTATAAAAAACAAACTATATTGATATCAGAAGAATTTCAAGGTCAATCAATATATGAAGAGTTCTGTTTTTGTGCATTAAAAACCTGAGTCAAGCCTGTTGGGAATCCTTCATCCCGCTAAAAAATTCGGTGAAACCAAACCGAGGTTTGTCCTGAGAATTCCTTCACCTTTTGATCTAAAGGCTGCCGGTTCTCAGATGTTAAATATCAGCTTTTACACAGAAAAGCCAAGTGGTGCTTGTCAGGGCAGAGCAATTTCGAAACCTTAATAACACAGAATCGAAACCATGGTCATTTAGCTAAACCTACATTCCGGTATGAAAAAAATAATAATAACAAAAATTTTATTTGATTCAAAGAAAACTGATTGCATTAATTTAATTTTCTCAGAATTGCTTATATTTGATTTTATTTGACTAAAGTCCTACTGAGCTCTGTGCTGCCCCAGTGTTTGAACTTGGCAAATGTCTTTTCTAGAGCAATTGAGAGTCTCTGCACCTATAATTTGTGCCATACAGTCACATTGTAAAAGTGACACCACACAGTTTGAAAAGCACATTGAAACAAGTGACATTCAAAGATTTTACAGTACTGTGCTGTAATTTGGAAAATGTCTTATATAGAAAACTTTTGACTGAAAAAATGGAATAAAAGTTGGCAGGTTATAATAGAGTGTCACACCCACAAGCAGTGACTTGCCCTGTAGCCAAAGGCTCTCCATCTCGGCGAGATAATCCCAAGGGAGGTATCCATCAGATTGGAGAAGACAAGACTTCATTCTCTCCCTCCATCACAACATCCCAAACTTGGAGCCTCAGTTCTCCCCTCTGCCAGGGGCAAGAAAATCTTTTCAACCTTTGAGTCAACTGCAGACTCTTGCAAAGGGATCTAAATTAACATTGGTTCCTGAGGTGCGAGGCGTATGGATTTGAGCGAGGATTTATGATGAGCGCAGCACGCTGTGAAGTTATCAGCGCTGGGGCTTTAAACAGGACACTTTGCATTCGGGCCATTACGGAAAAAAGTTACAAGTGGGCCGAAAAACCCTTATTTCTCATGGCATCAGCTTTAAAAACAGTGCAGAAATTTCAGTCACACGGAGCTATACAATAAGAGAGACATTCCCCTGGCAGGAAGTTGGTTTAGTGACCAGTACTTTTAATGCAGTGACAGCAGTAACGTAATGAGTCCTGAAGATTGCTGATTCTTCTCTACACGCCCCTCACAGGAAATCACCAAAACTCCAGTCGCTCATTATCCAGTGGCAGTATACAGTAATTCCGGGGGTTGATATGAGTTTCAGGTGTGTTAAACTCGAGAATGCATAGGCACGTTCACGCAAACGCTCATAAATACACTCCTCTACCCACTCGCTTCCCTACATATTCCTAGCATGACTGAGCTGACCACATTCCCCTACAGAGCCCTTCGCCAAACTTGCCCCTGTGCTTGAGCAAACACTGTATACCGGGCCAATTAAAACTCCTGTGGCGTGGGCGAGGGGGCACGGCAGCATGGGATGGATAGATGGGGCATAACGACCCAGTTGGGTAATGAACATCTCTCTCTCTCTTTCTCTCTCTCTCTCTCTCTTTCTTGATACATCCTACCATCCCCTCCTCTGTCTCCCTCCTCGCTCCCTTCTCGCTGGCTCTCCCTCTCCATGTTGATTGTCTGTCACTCCTTTTGTGCTCTTGGGAACGGCTAATTGCACCTCTTGCACTCCCCCGCTTCCCCCTCGTGTGATAGGATGCCGATTGTGGCCGGTACTCACTTTAAACGATCAATGATGCGAGTTGCTAAACGGCTCTGCACGACGCTGACTGCCGAGATGGCTGCGGTCGATGCAAGGTTCTTTCGCGTGCCTGATTTTTTTTTTATGCATTTCAAGGGGTTTTCGAAGTTGAACACATACTCATACACATGCGTCACACAGCTGACACTGTGTGTGTGTGTGTGTGTGAGTGTAGGAGGGAGGGCCATCTTTTGTTGAAGAGCGCTGTTGGGCAAAAGCTCATGAGGCAGCAGCCTTTCAAAACAACATCCTCCCCATTGGTAATAAAGATATCCGAAAAAACAGGCTGAAATAGGTTGATAGTTTGAGTTGAAGCCACATTGGCCCAGTTTTAGGTGGCCCAATGGGATAAACAAACACGTATTTTCATCCACTATGCAAGGCTCTTAAGTTGAAAGTTCAAACCTTTTCACTTGTATAAAAGGATGCTGTCTTCTCTCATGTGTCACTGTCAGGTGTCATCACGGTTCCGGGTGACAGTATTGCTGTGTGCTTCAGAATAAACAGTGAGTCGGCATAAAGGAATAATGACAGAATGTGACAAATTATCAGTCACAACTTGTCAATCATCCACACCCAGGGGTTGTTTGTTGTGACACAAATAGCAGCAGTAAACTTAGTCACAGGAAAGATGACATTTCCAAAGGTTTGGGTTGTGTCCTCGGAATGCAAGAGGCTGTTTTCTCTCAACAGCCTGCTGCAGCAGCGACAGAAGCGCACCTTTGTGTGTAGAAAACGGCGGAATTCTCCCTCATAGGACTGGGGCTATGTTTCATACACAAGGAAGTGGGTTGGTGATAATGATGTCTCATTATCACCAATCCACTCTCGCATGTGCCGACGCATTCAAATGCACAATGAGTCTGACAAACATTGTCAATGATTGCATTCACAATTACAAAGACGCATTCAATTTGTATTCTTCCAGTCCTCATTTTGGCAAAAATGTCTGCTTAAAGACTCCTCCTGGCACATTGCTGAGGCAGAGAGATCCTTTGGAGTTTAACACATCACACGTTGTGTGCTGTCACGAATGATCTGCTAATGTGATTACAGAGTAATACCCCTGAGCGCTGAACATAAAGGGTAAAGAAGGAACAGAGGAAATTTTTTTTTTTTTTTGTATTTTTTTTGTATGTAGGATGATGTTTGGGTAACAGCCTTAATATGGAGAAAGACAAAGGAGAATTGCACAAGAACAAACTCCTTCTAAGCTCTGCAGGATTGAGTGATTGCTAACGTCATTACTTGCTTTAAAACCCTGGCAAAATGAAAATTATCACAGAACAAGCATGCTCTTCTCTCTCTCTCTCTCTCTCTCTCTCTCTCTCTCTCTCTCTCTCTGGTCTCCCTCACTCAGTGCAATCCTACTGTAAAGGCTGACATTATCAATGCCTAATTACACTTTGACTTTCTCATCAGCTTCAAATCTAATCAAGTAGAAAATTAATATTTCAAAATCATCTTTTCTGAGCAATATTCAACTCTATTCATGTCTGCTAATGAGAGAGATGTAGATACAGGCCGATGTACTCTTTCATTATCTCCTGTTTGCCTTCTTAGTACATTACACTGGATCACCTCACTGCCCAGTTCCTTTTGACCACAGCATGGGCTCAATTCACTTTAGTCTAAACTTGGACTTTCACCAGATCATAATGCATTCTTTTCATCTGTTTTTTGAGCAGAGATGTCCCTTCTCATTACATACAAATCAGGTTGCTGGGCTTATTCTAATGAGTGGAGTGGAGACTGTGGTGCAGAGTCAGTCATCCTGGAATCAGTAGGTCAGGGCTTGTGGGTTTTATTATGTCTAGAAAAAAGGAATATTAAGGGTGTATCCAGTTCTTTACATGCATAAAAAGTAACAAGCCTAAATGGGGAAAAAACAGCTCAGAGAAAAAGCACAATATTACATATTTTCCCACAACTTCCCACAAGACTTCCAATCAAACCAAAAATTGTACATTCAGTTTTAATACCTTTAAACTAGTGAAAAAAAAATCCAGTGAGATGAAATAATCCCACTTGTTTCCAATGCTAATCATCCTGTTTCCAGAAGTTCCTTGAAACATATTTATAGTCTTTTTCCCTGGAAAAATTACTGAAACAAGTGAAACTGCATTGGAATTGTCTAATGCAGCTTCACTCATCCCGCTGGCAGAGTTCAACAGAGAAAAACAAGATTTTAAGACTGAACATTAGACTAAGTGACTTGTTAAGATGAATATTCTCGCGGTGTGTCAGTGAACTAAATTTATTTTGTTTTTTTGTAGCTTGGGATGTCAGCCATGTGGACTTTTCCTCATTTGTCTCCACTGTCAACAGAGTAAAATGCTAATAATTAATGAACCTCTTCTGCTCACAGGCAGAAAGAGAAACTGGTAGCATAACTAGCAAGTCGGATGTACTCTGCAAGTGTCTGCATAGTCCATCTATAACTATCGCGGATCAGGGCCCATATTTATTAAAGTGCTGAGATTTACACTTAAGAATGCAAGAGCCAAGCAACACACTTCTACTTACAGCAAAGTATAGGAGTAGTTCTCGAGAGCAGCTCTGAAGTGTTCATTCTTCAAAGTCGTTCATACAGTTTCTCGAAGGCCTCATAGGCTAAACCTGTAAAAAACAATCAGCAAAAACCTTCATATGATTGTGCTACTATATAAATGAATAGCTTAAAATAACTAAAATAACCTTGATTTTTATGGCTAAGAGTGGGAGTAAAAGAGAATTTATTATTATTTTATTTTATTTCTTTATTTTTTTAAATATTTGTATAAATATAGTCCCTGGCAAAATTTCAGGGCAGCTGTGTGAAGTGTTTAGGAAAAGTAGTCCAGTCCAGGTTTAGTGGATGATGTTCAATACAATTCTTGACCTAGCTGTGTTGGTTGTAAATAAAACACTATTAATATATTGCAGGACAGCTGGGTGGCCTAGTAAGTAGGGAGATTATCTTTCAACCCAGGTACCCTACTTCAAGCACCCAGGTTTGCAAGCATCTGCTTTGCTAAAGTGTCCTTGGAAAGTATCGCATTTCCATTATAACTGTAATCCTTAATTTACTTAATTAGATTTTAAAAAATAACTGTAATAAATCCAGGCTAAATTTCAAGTGCATAATCTGATTAGTTACTGTTCCCGTGATTATAATTACAACATTTTTATATTATTAATGTGAATTTAATTAACAAGAGCAATGACCTGAATTCACATTCTTCAGGTTTTATGACCTCTGAATTTCATGCAGCTTCCTACTGTTGACTATTAGTATGCGTTTTTGGAGCCAGTACTAATAAACAATGGATTCATCTGCTCAACCTTTCTAAAAGGCCTCCGATGTTTAATGAGCAGAACAATTGAAATGCTTGTAACTACTTTCTGTTCCCATTTACACAGCACAAATAACTTAATGGGTAAATGCTGGGCACCTTTTGCGGAGGTGGTGCTGATGTGGAAGTTTGCATTCTTTGAATTCACCTACTTTAACCTCTCTGACTTTATTGCCGTTTCTTGCAGATACTGTACATTTCTTGCAGACACAGTCGAAATAAATGACTGGATGGATGATTGAATGTTATTTTATTTTTGCCTCAATCTTTGAGGTTTTTATCTGAAGGACAGCACCATACAACGAACAAACTGTGACAGTTGTATGATATTCCTAGGTGGTAAGATACACTTCACCAGGTGTTTGCAAATGGATAGTCCCTCACCAGAAACTTGACTCACATACAATAGATAATATTAAAACCAAATTTCATTTTAATTACTTTTTAATTTCTGGATGTTTGCCACATACTGAAATATGTTGGTTTTTATTAATAAATTGCTTCTTCCTTTATCAATGAGTGTGGCTGCAATCCTCTCAAAGTTGTACTTCCCGACTATTCCATGCACCTTGGGATTAGGTGAAGCTGTGCCAGATCATCAGTTCTACTTTCAAATTTCAGGAATGAGGATCCAGTAAGTAATGGCTTTTTAACAGGAAATCTGTGCAGATTATACTCTCAGAATCGTACACCCAACATTGCTTGCAGTACATGTCACCCCAGTTTTAGTGGGAAGGCAAGTGATTCAGGCCAGATGTAATTCCTAGCCATCCGGTCCTCTCCTGCTAATTAGATAATGCTTCACTTCTGCTGGCATCACACACTTGATGAACGCAGTCCTGGGAGATTACTTCTCCAGTGCAGCTGACAGGCTGGATTACCTAGACAAATTAATGGCTCTATAATTTGATTTTCTCGGGATTGCAATGTCTAAGTGACTCCAGCAGAGAGGAACAGTCTGAATCAACCCTACTGCACAGTGACATCAGCTAATCACATCTGCATGCTAAAGAGACTGTTGGGCCACCCGAAAACAAAAGGCTCCAGAGAAGTGCCGTATTAAATGGGAGAGATTTTCTGCTGGAACTGAAACTATCAGCGTTCTTGGCCCAGAAAAAAAAAAAAAAAAAAGAAAAGAAAAAGGCTCAGGGTTCAGCCCAAGAGTGTTTACACCGTAGGCTGTGAGAGGACGAGGTAAGAGGTAATTCTGGGTAGTGAGGGAGTTGTTTTGCAAATGAGAAGTGGAGCACGGTGCGCGCACGGTGGTCTTGTCCCTGTCAATGTGCCTGTTGTGTCTGGGATGAGCTCCCAAACACCTGTCAGCTGTTTCTGTCAATCGCCATTGACTCCATTAGCAGGCCAGGTATGCGCACGCAAGCACACAAAGACACACATAGACACACTCATAAATTAACAACTCGTCCTCAGCTGAACTGACATCGACTCACTGCCCCAATTAGTGTTGAATTTAAGTCATTCCTCTGGGTTTACACATGCACAAGGCACTGCATTATATTAGATATAAGCAGTTTCAGCTTGACTAAATAAACACCATGCCTGTGAGCCTGTCATGTATTTACATGTACCTGCTATGACGCAAGCTGCTGCACAGACTATCACAAGCTGCTGGAGTTCGGTGACATTGTAAAGAACTTATGTTACATTTTGCTGGTTCGCAGTGCTAATAAAAGCTATAATGGCAGCTCTAGCACTCGCACAAGTCCCAATGGCATGTAATTAAACTGTCTCATCAGGGAACCCTAGGCCTAACGAGCCTCTCACATTTCAACAAGTAAACTGCTGCTGCGGAACATTTGTGGGCTCAGGCAACCGTTCCCAATCCATTCTCGGGGGTAATTCTCTTTGAATGAAAGTTTTGCAATTTACTTGCAAATAATTTGGCTTCCCTGACTCTGCTCAGCCCAATTCACTGCTTTGTGTATGTGTGTGTGTGTGTGTGTGTGTGTGTGTGTGTGTGTGTGTGTGTTCTGTATGATTGATAGCAGGGCTCTGTGTGAGTGACGCTGAGTGACAGCCAATCAGGGAGGCAGCTAGGCCTGTCCAGGAAGTCCCACCTGTGCTGACAGTGCAGGTTCGATCGCCTCGCGCACAAGTTTGGTTTACACTCCGCCCACGTACTGAATCACTCAGAGGCGTTGGCATATCAACACTTGAAAGGGCTTTAGTCTTGCAAAGTGTTTATGTTTCTTATGTAACAACAACAGTGTCTTGTGTAAGCATTTACTATGGCTATTCAAACTGAAGTATGCATAAAGCCTCAATCCCTGTGGCAACGTGAATATTTTGGAAATGAGAGGTTATATTCATCTGTGTAAATATCATGCTGTAAGTGTCATTATGCAAGCATAAAATTTTCAAAGCATCACACAGGCGCTGACCTGTCAGGAGCCGGTTTCTAAAAAGCTTGTAGCCGTTCTTTGTTCTTTTTTGGCTCATGTCTATTCATGGACAATTAAATGCAAATGTCCTTTTTGTTTAATAAAAGCCTTTGGACATTCACTTCACATTGAACAGTTTTAAAGACATTAAGGTCGGTAGTGGAAGAAAGATAAAGATAAGAGAAAGATTCAGATGTGATGAACACACAAACACATAAAAACACACACCTGTATGAAGTCAGCCAGTCAAGACGATAGACAGGTATTTGTGCAGAGATGTGTGTGTGTGTGTGTGTGTGTGTGTGTGTGTGTGTGTGTGTGTGTGTTAGAGAACTGGAGAAAATTCAAAGCTAAAATGTATCTTGATTTTTGATATTGTAGAGTGTTCTGCAAAAGCTAAATAATTACTAATACACACTGAAAACATTTCACTGTTTTGTACTGAAAATCAAAAGTTAAATTATCAGCACTACTTTATAAACTCTCTGTATTAAAATAATAATAGAACCAATGTGATAGGTTAATATGAAATACACAACACAAGCATATCAGATAAATTGGGGATAATTAGCCCCATCGCCATGAAAGGTCTGCATCTTGTGAATGGTAGATAAAAGAAAACAGCAACCAAAAAGAGATTTTTCAAGATATTGTTCCCTAGTGCATGTGTAAACAAATCAAATATACATAGTGCATGTAAGAGTAATACAATCCAATACAAGTCCATATATCAGACACACTGTCAGACACTTATAATAATAATCTGAGCCTGTCAGTGGCAAAGACATACACTTTTAGTGGACGTACTTTGACGCAACCCGGTTGCCTCATTGGATTACAATGTAGCCCTGTTTTGCAGTTGCCAGTTATTGCGTTCTCACTCAACACTGGACCGATTCCAAAACTTTTTGATCCTATTAATTATTTAGACGCAAATAGATGGGAAAATGGGGCCCAGGTTTAAAAATACCGCAATTATCCTTTAAGGAAACTTGACTGGTTGATGCTGACACTAAAAAAAAAAAAAAAAAGTGACCTTTTAAAAAACATGCTAATCAATAGTGGTTATCACGTTCAATCTTTCACACTAAACTTTGAAATGGTGCAACTTGCCAGCGGGATATTTCATCTCAGTTCATAGTAAAACTGATAACCGCTCACTCCCTCATATATCAAATCCCACATATCATCTCATGTTGGATTCTCTGCCTAATCTGTCAAGTGTAAATTCAGAAACACCACTTTCTTACAGTGACACTGAATGTCTTATATTATGTGCTGCATTGCCATTATACTATATTATTATTATTGCACTTTAAAACCAGGACAGTCTTTGTGGCAGAAGTTGTTATTAAAAAACTTAGGAGGCATCCTTTCTTCCCAAGTATTGCATGTACTTCCTAAACATGATAATCTATGAGTATTTACCAACTACAGCCCTGGAAGCGACATTCCTTCCACATGCCCTGAAGCTTCATCTAGCGTCTCTCACTCACTGGAGTATTTACAGCAGAAAGTTCGCACTGCTGTGACTGCTCTGGCTCCACATCCCGACCCTCCCTGCTGCACTGTGGCAGTGCTCTCCTTGTTGCTCTGTCTGTAAATGCCAGAGCTGTTTTGCGCCTTAGGGAGTATGCAGAGATCAAATGGTCACAATTCAGTGTTGTGAACCACAGAAGAGGAAGAATGTCACCAGAAGTCCCCCCAGAGCAGAGTCTGTGCCAGGACGAGGAGGCTGGGCCATGGCTGACTGATGGAGGTCTCAAGGATAACACCTGCCTCTTTTTCTCTGTATTGTCGGTCCCACAGTCAGATAAGACAGACTGTGGTGCTGCTGTGAGTTCTCTTATAGCCAAAATACTTATTCATTTTTTGAACAACTCTAATAATAACAACAATAATAATAATAATGATAATACATTTTATTTGTCAGTGCCTTTCGTGACACTCAAGGTCACCTCACAATATGAGAGCAAATTAAAATCCTTCAAGTAAAAATAGATGAAACAATAACAGAGGGACAAGGGACATTACAGGGAGTGAGCCACTTTGAACAGATGGGATGTGATAGAGTCCAGTAGGTGGATGTGTGTGGGGAGACACTGGGTGCAGAGCAGCTTAAGGCCCACGCACCCATGGGAGTGAGGCGGAAGTTGGGTACAGTTAGCAGTCCGGTGGAGGAGGAGCGGAGGGAGCAGAAAGGGGTTATATGGCTGGAGGAGGTCTGAGAAGTGGAGGCAAGGTTATGGAGAGAGAAATAGTCACAAGACACTAATATTGTTGAGAAAGTAATGCTTGTTGAGTTATATGTTAATGCACGGCTTGAAGGTCTCTGGCCTTAAACTGGATTGTCAGCGTTTGGCCATTTTAGATTCACAAAATAGCTTCCCCACTGCTACAGCAGCAAGACCCCTCTCCACATGGGTCACTCTTGCAGCTGCTCCTTATTCAACTGCATACGACCATGGAAAACAATATTACACAGTGACCAGTGGTATGTAACTATGTCAGTGTCCTATCCAAAAAGAATAAAAGCTACTGAGGACACAGCAGGGTGGACTGAGGATGTCGTACAGTCGTACATCAGCAGAAACAGGCAGTTTCTGATGTGCTCATGTATTGTGCTTGGTTTTGGGTGTTTGTGTGTAATAAATGAAATGTTAGTACCTCTGTCATGGTTTCTTTCTCATAATGGAACAACCTATTTTAACTAAATGTTCTTAATGGAATACTTCACTGTAAAAGTACAGTTCGGTCACTACTTACTTCCATGACAACTGAAACTCAACTTAACCTGGAAGGATCATAAAAAAACACACAGTGAGTTTATGGGACATTTTTTACAGCTCTAAAGGATGTCCATCAGATTTCTCCAAACAGCTCCTGCAGCATATCTAAAGTATTTTGTAGCCAAATGATTGCACTGAAGTCAATATTTTCCACATGATCTCCTTTATTTTCCTTGCTGACAATATTCAGGTCATGCCTTCACCCTACAGTAGCAAGCAGAGTCTTAAACCACAGCACTTTTGGACATACATTTAACTGCTTGGCTACAAAACACCTCAAAGGTGAACTATGCAAAATTACAGAGGGATGGTTGAAGTGAGCACTGTTTGGACTCAATTAACAAAATGTGGAGTAGGCACACAATTTGATGGCTGAATATAATGTACATGGTTCTCATCGTTGGCCCAAATCTCTGATAAATCAATTATTCTGCATTTTCCATCAGCTGAGTGTAAACTGTCCTCACTTCAATCAGCCCATAGCAATTTTGCATACTGCACCTTTAAGTTATGGTGCAAAAATGTTTGGAGTACTTTGATGGAGGTGGCCCTGTTAACTTCAACAGTCTGGGCGAAGGCTGATATGGAGCAACAAGGGCTAACTCACTATGAACTTCATGTTGGTGAGTAGAATTGTTGAATTTCTATTTTGAGGCAAACCATTTCTTCAAATTACAGTGATGGAAGTGTTTTGTGCGCAGACTGCCCATCTCTCTGCAGCAGAGGAACTGTTTGCACATCTCTGCATGAAGCCAATATTACATTAAATACTGAGGAATATCAGTACCATGTCAGCAATCTAAAAATTCATATTTATCATATCAAGATACTTAAAATAAATTGCATACACCTAACAACACTGAACTCTGAGGCAAAGATGCCTGGCATGTCTGACTACCCATACTTAGTGTGAGAAAAATCAAGCTTTATTAAATCACTACGGCACTGTCACTTTAAAAGAAAGGCAATCTGGCTTTGAATTGTTACCAATTGTTTTTGGATGGATGACAATGCTGAAACTCCTGCAGGGAGATGTGCTTCAACTATACAAATTGCAAGTACTATTTTCTCTCACATTAGTTTCATCACAGAAGTCAAGATTAATCAACAGAGTGAAACTGGTCCAGGCTGTAGCTTTAGGAATTTATATTTCATCATATAAATTCAATTTATATTGGTCTTGGATAACAGTAAGCAACTGGGCATCTAAGAAGTCTTTTAGCAACATCTATTCATATGCATCCATCATATGCATTTAGCATATGTAAATGTTTTCAATCACTATTCATTCAAGCAGCCTAACTTGATAACACACCTACATTCAGATTAATAACTGATTGAACTGTTGTGTTAAAAGTAGCAGCCGTATTGCACTATTACAACAAACAGAACACTATTGTCTTCCTGGAAGACAATGTGTTTTATAAGCTCCGAAAGGAAAGAGACACAACTGATGAAAACACAGATTCCGGCTGGTTTCAAAAGCAATAAAATGTTCCTTAAGCTGTAATATCCTGGGCACAATAAAGTCTCACAGTTCCAAATCAGCAGCCAGAGCAGTGGATCAGTCTACCAGCACATTTGACACTTTTACAGGCACGCAATCTTGAGGTGAAACTGCCTCTGGGACACAGATTAAAGCCCATTAGAGCTGCTTGGCAGGTGGTTCCACAATTAAAATCAGCAATTCCTTAACATCTGGACCCAAAAGGCAACAGTCTGGAACAGAATTCCAGTCCACCAATTACCGATGCCCTCCATTTGAACTCTAACCCAACAGATAAAGACATAGACAGGGAGTTCGGATACGCAGCAGAGGCACCAAGCACTTATATTAGAAGAAAATAAAAATACCACAAGAGTGTATTCTTCTTGCTAAGCTTCCAGGGAAATTGGTCTGTCCAAAATGCATTACTGCATCGTCTTACGGAAAGGGCTGTGATGAATATCTTTCCAATATGTGAGGGAGGGGAAAATTTCTATTAGCAAGCTGTTGAGATAACAGTCAAACAGACTCATCCCACTGGCTGCATGGAGCTCCAGTCTCTGATGTGCTTCCTACTCACTCTCTTCTGAGGTGTGCCGTTCAATCAGCCTCCATTAGTAAAGCAGATGTTATCTTCTCGGACCGGATCGATAAATTATCACTTAAAAAGATGGTAGGGCATTGATTACAATGCTGCTCCTGATAGCAGGTAACAAGCTATTGCTGAAGGACGCCTTGTTCTGTATGTGCCAATTTGTGATCCCTTAATCACATGCAAACCCAACTGCAATTCATACACACACATCTTCATTTGGGCAAATCAGCTCGGATTTCATCACTGTTCTGCCTTTCACATTTGTTTTACCAGCTCATTACAGAGGGGGAATGAAAAAAACATACTTCTTATTTCTTTTCATGTTTTCATGACATAGATCCATAGGCTTCCCACCCGCACAACTTCATTATATATCTTCCACGCCTTAATTTCTCCTCCTCATTATTCCATTCTCGGTCCTGCCCCGCTGTGTGTTTTGTCTTCCGTCTTTGGGAGGCCGCACATCTGGTAGCCTCCAGGGAATGTTCGAGGTCAAAGGAAGTGCCTGTGCGCCTTTCTTGATGTAACGTCGAAGACGAAAGATGACAGTTGTTGAAATGTCATTTGGGCTAAGGTAATGGGTTGAATCAGCGGCAGATGTGTGGGCTTGGGAAATGAAAAGAAAAATAAAAGGCAAGACAGACAAACAGACAGACAGACAGGTAGATAGATAGATAGATAGATAGATAGATAGATAGATAGATAGATAGATAGATAGATAGATAGATACTTAAGGGGGAATGTCATTCAATCACATTTCTGCTGCCATTTCATTGATCTATATGGTACAATAGCAATAATGGGTATGTGCCATGTCCTTGAAACATGTTTCCTTCCAGGTGGAGAGAGAGAATAGTGGAGGTGGGTGTGCATGTAGGACACATTAAACATCAGGTCAGCGGCAGCATCTGCTCTGGGTGGATGGTGACCAAGCTCAGGGAGAGGAAGGGAGATGAATGGAGAGAGAGAGAGAGAGAGAGAGAGAGAGAGAGAGAAAGAGAGAGAGAACGGGGGGAATGTGGAGGGAGAAAAAAAGAGCAACAGAGTAACGTGGGAGAATGTATTCCCTTGAGACTACCAGAGGTTGGTGGGAGAAAAAAAAAGAATGCACTATTACAGAGAAACTGAAAAACAGAGAACAGCAAAAACTGCAAAAGGTACAAAGTGTCTGCCCTTATAAAGCCAGAGAGTGGGAGGACACAGAAGAGACAGATATAGGAGGGATAGAAGAAGGGACTGAAAAATAGAACAGGAGGGTAAAGGGGAAACACAAGAGAGAAAACGCAGTGGAGAGTAAAGAATGTGGGATTGGCTGGTCTGGTTAGGGAGCTTTGGCCCCCGTAAAGTAACATCACTGCAGGCTCGTAATGCTGGGAAGCTGCTGCCTCCACAGATATGAGCAGTGACTTTAGCACATGAATAATTCAACTGGCATGGGACAGAGGGATCCAGTGATACAGTGGCATACGGATGGGGCCTAGCAGAGGCCCCCAGGGACACAAAGTAGCAGGACAGAGCACAAGTTAATCCACATTGCTGTAGGATCTGACCTTACATACTTGCACGCACGTGGAATCCAAACTTAACCCGTAGGAGCCCCTGCATGTTTGTAAAAGGCCATCTATCCTTGTACCCCATTTTGTACATTGTATGTAGGCCTCATTAAGCAGAGTGAATGTGCATCATGTTTTACAAGAGGTGTGCAAGCATGGAAATGCATGCAAAGCCCCCTTTGTGGGAGTGGAGCTGTTATTAATCCGGTCAGGAGAGAGTTAATGTGAGACTTCCTCAGCATGCATTAGATAGAGGCTGTACTAATGGGAGGCAGGCTGCTAGGAACCTGGCCGACAGGGATTAGATAGAGCAGTGATCACAGGGAAGACTTCATCAGAAATGCTGAGGCACCAGGCAGCTCATTACTACTGAGGCAGCACGGCTTCAGCCCGACGATCCTGCTCTCTGTAAGCTAACTCACACACGCAGCCGTGCCGCTTGTGAGCATGTGAGAAAATACAATGCATACTGTTCGTGTACACACATAAATACAACCATACGTACATGGAGAATCATGCAATCGCGCATACACCTCCTGTACACACACAGGCACATGCGCACAAACAGCAACGACATCAAGCAGCAGTAGCCGCACTCATTATGAAAATTGCACATCACACCTTATGATTATGCAAGGGAGGGTATTCTTTCATGATTATGATTCCTACTGCACCGATGCAAGGACTCAGATACACACAGGCACTGAAGATCTAAAGCACACATATATCGTGGCGTTGCATACTATAAACAACAAGCAAATACACATGCACACAGGCATGCACATGCACACTCGCATGTGCACAAACACACCGATTTTGAAACAACATCCTCTGAAACAACTGAAGGAATTACAGCAATTTTCAAAGTACATCTCACATTTCTCAGTGAGTTGCAATGGCCAAAAGCATTTTAAGGACAACCACGTGAAAACTACCTGGACAATTTTTCTGCGATGCTGAAGCTCATCCTGGTATGCCTCCTTGTTAGAAGAACATGTCGGTGTTATCGAGTTCCCTCCCCTGCACTAGTGGCTAGTGATGACTTTTCATCTACATCTGACAGTTTCGGTTCCATCCATCGCCTCGGCATAAACTCCGAATTGAAACTGGCTTGCATCATACACTAGTCTCCCATGCCTCCAAAGTATATTTAATACACTCTCTGCTGACTTTATTTTTCTATCTGGACTGTAATAATCATCAGAGCAGAAGCTAACTCTAGTGCTTTAGGGTGTTTTAGAGTCATGTTTGAAATATATTGGAGCCATCAGGAGCAAGCATACAAACAGGGAAAGGGATTCAAACTGCAAACAGCTGCAGTTTATTTTAGGAGACAAATTATCATGATGAACATTAGGGGGTAAAACAACACAGGTTTTATCCTTGATAATTAGGGCAGAAACGATTTGTTTTACAGAGGCCAATATCCATATGTGATATCTTACCAGCTATATCGACTGATACCAACACCAACATGCAGTTTTGTAAGAGCTGCATTTGCAAAACAGGTGCAGCTTAAAGTGACTTTTTTTCTTTTTTGTTTTTAAACAAAAACTGTCAGTTTTACTATGTTGCTAATTTTAAGGTTGTATTAATTGACACACTCCTACAAAAAAGGTCAAACAATTGCCAATTTCACAAATATTGACACTGAAAATAGTGTCGGTCCAACATATTGGCATTGGCATTGATATTGGCTGATATTGATAATCTGCTGTCATATCGGTCCATCCATACTGATAATCACTTATTTTGAGTCTTGTGCCAAACTTTTGCAAGGACAGTTTTAAGCATGGTTTCATCCACACACATTAGCCACATGTCACTACCAGGGTGTCAGCTGACATGGCTGCTTAAAAAAAAAAAAAAAGAAAGAAAAAGAAAAACTTATTATCTTATATTAACTTATTATTTAAACTTATTAGTCCAGAGGATTGTGAGTGAACACATTATCGCTGTTTTCTGACATAGCATTACTGCAAAAGTCCTCCCAAAGTTACTTTGCAGGGAAAAAGAAAGAGCAGAGACTGATTTTCCCTTTTTTTTCATCAACACCTTTCACATTTATGAAATGGGAATTCTTTTGTCTTCAAGTAGAGCTACCAGAGACATGACGCAGAGGACAGGATAATGTTTCTCTTTGAAAGCCCCGTAGCTGGCAAACACTTTCGTCTGCTTTGGATGAGAACAGGTTCATCATGAAAATTGCCCATCTCCTGCTTAAATGAAGAAAAGATTACGGCAGTGAAGTGACGGTGGGGGGCTGTGTGCTTTGTGAGTACGTTCAGAGCAGGCGTCTTAATGTTGATGGGGCAGAGGGGGCAATGGGAACAAAGAAGGATCTTTTCCCTCTGTTGTGTGGAAAGACTTTCATATTCAGCAGTGCTTCTCCATGAGGAAGGCCAATAAGGAAAAAAATACATTACAATTTATCACACACACACGCGCGCGCGCACACATGCACATGCAGACCAATAGCAGACACCAGACAGCATACATCAGTGCTTGTCACAACCTGTGCAGAGAGATTGTGGACATAAAACGATCACAGAGGAGGTGAATCACAACTCTTGTAATGAAAAAAAAATTATAATAATGTTCAAAGCAGGTAAGAAAAAAATAAATTGGGTAAGCAGGGGCAAAAAACTTGCCAATAACCCACCCCACTACCTTATATAAACTTAATTCCTCTGCTTTTTTTGTTTGTTTCTATTTCTTTTCTTGATGGTGACTGATAATCATGAGGACTTGTCAAAAATCGAGAAAGTGGGACATCATGTCTTTGTAACCTGCAATCTGTTACTACAAATAAATTAAAAACTGAAAAAAAGAGAAACACAGACATGCCTTTCATCTGACTTTTTAAAAAATTCAAACCCTCCACTGCCTACATCCTTCTAAAGGACCATTAACACAACAATCCTTGAGTTTTCCATGGACTTTCAACAGCTGATAGCATAGAATCGGAATGATGATACTAATATGGAGAGCACTTTGCTACTTATGAAATAAATATATATTTTTAAATCAATCTTATTTGGAGCTAATGAGTGATGCATTCATTAACAGGCACTAAAGCCAAGTATATATAAGTCCTTACAACAAAAATGCGTAATATTCATCATCAAGGGCTGTTGTTGTGCAGATCTATTCAAAAGCTCATTTCACTAGTTGCATCTAAATTCTTCACTGAAACAGAGTTGATTAAGGTGAGCAGGAAGTTTATACATCTCAGTTTCACCCCCTAAACATGAGGCAGAGATATTATTTTTCGTGCACCACCCTTGTTAGTTGTATTCTGCATCAAAACCGTAAATCCAAGGCGGTGTCCTCAACTGTTAAACAAAAATAAGACTACGACGCCCGGAGAGGTGGGCTGCTGTCAGCACCTTCTGCTTGACATTCAGCAGGCGGCTGACGGGGAGAAACTGGGGAAATTTAGCCGAAGCGATTCTCGATCACAAATTCAGTGAATCATTAATGTATCATATTGCAGTCAAGATTGCTTTCCGTTTCAATTCATTTTCATTTAAACACCCCCTTTCATCTGAAAATAATCGCAAAAAAAAAATAACCAAAAACAGAAATATGTTATTCATAACTACAGGAGCGAGGCGGGCTGAGGAAGGAGCTGTGTCACTTTATTTGAGGTCAGGGGAGCTGACGTGAATAGTCTGCTTTCACCTTGCGTTGCTTTTCATTTCATCACTTCTTTGCCTGACTTTTGTGCAGCCTTATTGGAAATCTGCGTCTCTATAATACCAACCCCACTTCATATGTGAAAATGTAAAAAAAAGAATGTGTTATATCTAATGTAGAACGGTAGAAATCTTATAATAATGCTCAGAAAGTAGAGATGTTATACAGTTACAGCTGGGGAGATGCTGTAATGTGTGAGAGATTTTTGTACTGTACTAACAGCTCAGTTAAATGTTAGTTGGCACACTGTTGAGCCTTGTGACGGCATCATGGGTCTAATTTAACAAAACATCTGTGATAGGAGGTGCCCACTTGACAACCCCTATTACAAACCCACTCTCAGACACTTCTAACACCCGAGCCTTCATTACACTGCTGCCCTAAATAGCACAATGTCTTCGAATACATCAACTGTCCATTAAATGTAAACCGGAAGACAAATAAATGCAAACTCAGTGAATGATGCACAGTGAAGCAATAGAGGGACAATGTCACTATAATCTCAGCTGTTCAAACACGTCACACAGTCTCTTGGTGGGGGCTTCCCATGTAATTAGACAGCTGTCATACTGTAATCACACTAATCTCTGGTGAATCACAAGGAAATAGCATGGGCCGCTCACTCATTAAGAGGCATGCCTCCTCTTCATCTGCTGCGTGTTTGTTTTACAAACCTGGAGAGATAATGTCCTCGCCTGCGACGGGATGAAATCATCTCTGGCACCAGCAAAAGAGTGGATGTGAACACAGCCACTCCCAGTGACAGCTTGAGTTACAGCACATGCAAAGCCAATGTTAGTGTAGGGATCAGCAGTTCTGTGCATGGGGATTGTTGAGCTTATGAATTAACCTGCCTTTCATGCAGGCAAGCTGTTTTCATGTAGTCCAGTTGTTTTGGTGCAGTGCCCATTTTTTTCAGTTCAGTGAGTTTGGGTTTGGGGACAAATGACTGCAACATTGTACTGATCAAATGCCAGCTGATGCTCTATATGTGAAGGGTGAGCATGATGTTCATCCCAAGACATTGTACAATACTCAATTCTTATTGGTCAACTGTGGCATTGTGCAGTCCAATACTTCTGATTAATGATATTATGAATAACTGACCGGTATTCATCCGCTATGGACAATCACTTCAAGCAGGATTTCCTACCATTAATCAAGCTAGCTAACAACAACAACAAAAAGAAAAAGTTTATTTGGAGAGCATGACATGTTTGACTCTTGAAAGCTAAACTATCACAAGAAAAGAAAACCAGAAGAAAACAGCAAGCACAAAAAGGATGACGATAGACTATAACATGTAGTAGGCTATTTGAAATGTTGCTAGCACATCCAGGCATCTAGGTTTAATGGATGCAAATAGAATCTATGGAGTGTTTGTTTTAGCGGAACCTGATAAAATAATTTCAAAATGATTGTTTTGTGTCAAATTATTACTTTCTTTCAGAGGTAGACATGTAATAAGTGGGATAATGTCATTATCGCAAACTAAACCCCTTCAGGGTGATACAAGACTAAAAAAATCCTGATGTGAAGGTTAGTAGGGTCTTGATCACTCTGTTGGGTTTTTTGATAAAGACTGGCTGGCTTGCATATTCACATTCCCACTAGACCAAAAATGAAACATATCTTATGATAAAAACAACAACACTGTTGATGGTCAAAGCATGTTGTAATTTAAAGGACCAGTGGATTACAATTTCTGCTGCATTAAATTATTGATTAAATAAAAAATGGACATGTAGGTCAGTATGAGTAGAAATGCAACCTGTGCAGTATGACCAAGTCAAATTGTTTATTGCAGCCCACAGAAGTGCACCACTTTAAATGGTGCACTTAAAAATGAGAGCATGCAATGTACTGCTGAAATCGAGGGTGGTCACCAGCATGACTCCAAAAAGGAGGACGTCTCTGCGTGACAGGCAGAATGGGTAACCAACACAGCTGCAGCTGCAGCTCGTCTGTGTGTTGTGTGTGTACAGCATAGACCTGTGGCATTCAACTGTGTGCCACAGAAGGCTTAAGGTATACAGGCTTTCAGCCCAATCAAAGACTTCAGCAAGTGATTTCATTAGCACACCTCCATTCAGAGAGAAGGAACTAATCAATGAAATCACCGGCTGTAGTCTTTTGGTTAGAGCAAAAACTCGCATACACTTTGTCCTCCATGGTTGAATAACCCTGCTTTAAAATTGTATCCCCATATGTACCAATTTGACTGCTGCACATGCAAACATGATGCTAAAAGAAAGATAAAAGATAAAAGAAAGGCAATGGCAATAATACAAAATTTTTCCATATGGCAGTGATGTGTATGGTGAGTGCTCTTATTAACATTCAACTGCAAAACTCCAACCTGACCCCTGCATCCTGATTTCTGCAAGCAGGTAGTGAGAAGCTGCTGTGTGAGTGCAGCTGTTTACAGTTTGTGCAGGTGGCAGAGCTGGGCAGCAGGTGGCCATGACTGAACATTTTGATTTGGACATTTATTATATATGTGATACGTAAGCATTGATTGTCAGTTTCAGAAATGGCGGACTTATAGGTGCCTGGTGCACAAATACAATATCATACAATACAATACAATACAACTTTATTGTCTACACAAAGTGGAAAATCATCTTCAGCTCACATGGCATGCATACACAGGACATAATACCACACAGCAGGCAGGAGTATACAAGGAAACACACAAAAGCATACAAGAGATATCAATACAAGTTATGGGAACAAGATAGGCAGTTCTACAATGTCATATGCCACTCAACAGTTCTGTGTGGATTCAACATGACTTCATAGGGTTTAGAAGTGAAAGTTTAGTTGCCATCTTTGTTTTAGATTATATTGAAAACAGACATAAAGCAACACTTTGTACATATGAACTTCTCTGGTGCACATGCTTGATAATGCAGCTGTTTATGCATTACTTAAATATGTAATAATTTATTTATTGCTTGGTCTAAAACCAAGCTATATTTAGCCAAAAAGAACATGGGCTATATGAGAGCTAAAACATAGATGCAAATAGCATCTAGTGTTCAGTGACTATTGTGCTGATTACACTTTCATTTATGGACAGTAAACTTGAGTGTGGACATGACCTAAGTATCATTTCTTGCCACAGCACACTTACCAGAAGGCAAATACAGTTGCTCACTTGAGCATGAAAAAACTCATGTTAATACCACACTAGCTAGTGCTATTGAGTTCATTTGTCCCAGTTTTTGGCTTCTCTGCCCTCTGCAACAAGCCGATCAGCTTTGGCAAAGCAACAATTAGTTAACCTAGAGCCGAAAAAGGCACCACCATTCTTGGCCAACGAGCATTTATTGAAGCACACACCCATTCCATCGGATTCACTTAGATATCACATCAGCACTGCTCACAATGTGTCCAGTTTTCTGACGGACTCCACGCCTCTGGCACTGCAGAGAATCCAGATATTTTTGATGGTATTACTCTAAGAAATTTCTGGAGAAGAGAGGATTAAACGTTGGTGAGGTTTTAAGGCCATATACCTCCCGGGCCTCTAAGGAGTTAATCAAATGTGCTGGGGAAGTTTATTTACATGCCCTGGTGTGATGTATGCATTTAGAATGGCAATGCAGTCACTCTAAACAACCCATGGCTGTATGAGTGCAACTTACTTTTTTATGGCTGGTATTCCCCATACATTTGTATAATTTCATTCCTCACCACAGAAAGAAGCATACTCTTCAAAGGGGGTTATATAAATTGATTGGGTAAGAGCTCTTTCTATTCCCCCACCACAGCAATGTGAACACCAGCGCTATGCATCAGAAATAGACCCTCTTTTCAGAAGTATGGAGGGAGGAAGTGGGGGATGGAAGAAGAAGAAAAAAATGCATGCATTCAAACTGGAGGCCTCACTGAATTGATGGGCACCAAGCGTGGAGCTTTTCTGCGGGGAAATCATTTGCATAATGGGAAAGTGGTTGGAGTTGGAGCTGAGAGCTCTCCTCTTGTGGGGACAGTCAGTGAAGTGGAAGGAAGGAGCTCCCATCAGATAAGGGACCAATACCAAGGTGCTGCGAGAGGGAGATCTATGCTGGCGATACGCTCTTTTGCTTCCTGTCACCTGCCTATTTCATCTGCAAAACAATTTACCAACAATCTCTCAGATGTCCTCAGCCAATATGCGCTCATGAATTCGCTTTTTAAATAACTGCCGCAGAAGTGCCTCCTGTCTTCATCCCACTAATGAATCTTGCACAATAGTTTCCAGTCAGCATGCTATGATAACAATAAGGTAGATTGTTTCAGAAATTGAAATTCAGCCAGATTAAATTTTTTAACTTTGTGTCTTTGGAAACTTATGCAAGCTTCAACCAAGGGTGTAGCCACTTCCCAAACACTGTTTGGGAAGTAGTTCTCGTTTCATTTAGCATAGGTCTGAATAGTTATTACTTCTTGAGTAAATACATGAATAACCAAATATAAATGCAGTATCTTGCTACATCATAATAGGAC
>OMKZ01050662.1:0-12283 GCA_900302535.1 Neoniphon sammara | reverse complement strand
GATCCTGAATTTTTATTAGATAGTATTTGAGGAGAGATTAGTGTGAAATGGAACATAAAAGAAATAGCGGAAGTAATCCCAGAATCCATAGTAAATGCTCGCCTGCATGGCTGTTAAGCATGAATCATATTTTGATTAAACTCTCAATTTGCATTTGCCCACAGAGCCGTCGACAGCACGTCACTGCTGTTAGATGACATTTAAAGGACAGGCAAACTCTGGGTAACAGATTTCATCTCAAGACAGGAGATGTCAGTGTGTCTCTTTATCTGTCTGAAGCATCTGATGCTGTAGATCTCTTCTCTGCTCTCAGACAAACTGAAATTAAGCCACATCAGTCAAAGCACTCACGACTGGGTTCAGAGTTTCCAACGGTGGTGTTCAGTGTAGCAACGCTGACAGATCAGTTCTGTTTGTTGCAATCTTTAAAGAGTACCTTGACATTTGGATTCTTTTATTTTCCTTCCCTAAACACTTGTTTTCCCTTTCCTTCATGACTTCACTTTCATTGTTGTTTTTAATCTCTCTCTTTTTTTTGCTTTTCTGGTTGTTTGTGGGTTTCTTCTTTCTTCTTTTTGCCCTTGTAACTGCTATGTTGCTTATTCTAATACATAACTTTCTTGCAAATAAGAGTCTGTTCCCAATGAGATTTCTCTGTCAAAATAAAGGATAAATAAATAGAAACAAAAAATAGCTCAAGGTTGTTGTATTTCTTTCATCCAATATTGAATTGTCTCTCTGGTCTGATTCATAGAGAGGCCTCTTTCTGTTCCTGGGCTCATTTTAAGAGCCAGGTTGTTGTAAGATATTTTGAAAAATTGTTGAATTCATTAGTAAATGGATGTTATGTAATTGTCACAAGCATTCTTTTGAAAAATGTTGTTTGCCACAAGCGTATGGATGTAAGAATGAGTGAGAACATGAGTAAACTAGCTAGTATCAACGGACTGATAGGTTTGCTGTTGATTTTTAATGAACTGACTGACAGCACTGTCATTTCTCTTCAGCTCTGCCATTTTGCTACCTTTTGGGATTTAATAAGTACTGCCAAGGTTTGAAAATAAGAAGCAGTATTCCGACGTGGGGAAATGCCTCGTCATGTAATTTTATGAATTTCTCCTGAATCTGCATCTCAGCTTTTCAGCAAGCAGGACCATGCTGCACCTGCACATATAACAAGGCCTGCAATGCAAATCCAAGTCTCTTTCTTCATTATGTATTGCATACAGTATTGAATACGTAATGAAGACAAAAATTATCATGAAGAAACCACCCCTTTCTTTTTGTGTGCTTTCCTGACATGAGCTGGACTGGGATGGAGTTAGTTTTACAGGGGTATGTCAGGTAATTTCGTGTATTACTGATGTCTTTAGTGATATTGGTCCCATCAGAATCGACCACGTCTGTGGTCAATTCGGGATTCTCTCTTCTGACGTAAAAAAAAATAACATAAAATCAATGGAGAGGGTCCGATCCTGCTAACTGCTCAGATGGGCGACTGTACTGACGGTTTCAGGTAGCCACTCCCATCTCTGTGAGATAGGGAGAAATTACAGAGACTCTAATTCGAATGGGTACGTTAAATTACAAACATCCCGTGTCAGTAATTAAAACTCAAACGTCATTTGGGAAACAAATCCTGTCCGAATAGGGCAATAAGGTACTCATCACCCACATCCATCATTTTTACAGTGATGGGTGTACATATTCAGACTCGTCATCCTCTGGTTCATCAATTTAGTGCATATTTATCTTGTTCTACCTGCACCTCAATGAGCCATTAGGTGTGCCAGTGTGCCAGTCATTTTGTTAAGGTAAAGTCAGAGAAAACCACTTAATGGAGTGCAGTCTGTCAGCTGGCAGCGACAGACGCATTACTGTCAGCACACCGGATGGCTGAGTAACAAAAAGGCCACTGCAAGTCTTTGTCATTCTTCCTGAGCCTTGGCACAACTGGCATGCGCCATATCAAAAAGAGAGTAAACCACAAGTCACAACCGATGCGCAAACACATCTTAATGGAGAAGACCATTTTTTCAACAAAGGATTTTTTTTTTCTGCTGTTAAAAATATATCCACGAGGAATTGTTTACATGTGACGTATCCAAGTGTCACATCCAAATAAGAGATTCTGCAAAAAAGAAACTAACAAACTAACACCCAAACTGCCTCTTTTCTGAGTCTTTCTTCAGTAAATGGCCTCTATGGTCTTTCAAACCTTTGTCAGTTTGAAAAACACTCAACTGTGACATCAAGGGAAAATGAGGGCTATGTAATTCTGGTTTCCCATGGCTTTAAATCACTGATTACTACTACTTGCAAATCACTGCTCACTTGTAAAGACAGAAAGGCTGGAAATGGTCTGGCATCACCCCATGCCCTGCTGCACCTCAAGAAACATGCTAATAACAGAGCATTTCATTTGCTCTATGAGTACTTTTTAATGCATTTAGAAAAACTCAATAATACACATAATTTAATCTTCACATTATCATTTGTAATGCATCAGGGTGCAATCCAGGGTCTAATTTTGCAGTTCCAAACATCCACACAGTCACAATTTGGTTTGATTTCTTCTCCTGCTCCCCTGCCCCTTAGCTCCCATTATCTGCCATTTCCAAACAGTTTTCATTGGTGGACCTCACCTGGGTTGAAGTATATGAAAACAGCCAAAGTCATATTCTCGTATAGATATTCTATCATAACCTATAAATAGGCATAATGTGTCCAGATTTACACACATTGCAATTAAGATACTTAAATTAAAAGAGAGCCTCATAGCATAGTGCACATCCTCACTGCTAAAACCAAAGTTTGCCAGTGTGGATTTAAATAATGTTCTCCTCACTGATGAAATTTAGCTGCCATGGAAATTGATTCGGTTTTCAAATTGGCATGAGGCTGTGCCACTAAAGCTCTGTGTGCTGTGTCACACACTGGGGGATTTCAAGCTGTGTGGCACTAGGAGCTGAAAGGACCCCAGGGTGTCAACCCTATTTAAATCACTGTGGCTTCTCTCAGATCAAATCCACTGTGCTG
This sequence comes from Neoniphon sammara, assembly GCA_900302535.1. Taxonomy (NCBI): domain Eukaryota; kingdom Metazoa; phylum Chordata; class Actinopteri; order Holocentriformes; family Holocentridae; genus Neoniphon; species Neoniphon sammara. The sequence goes on along the minus strand of OMKZ01050662.1, from coordinate 9,244 downwards.
CCGCAACCACTATGAGCAGGGCATGCCGCATATATCACTAAATGAGAAAATTCAACTGATCAGGCCTGCTGTTGTGCAAAGTGTTGGCCTTTGTACCTTCTGTTGTGTTGCGAAATGCATTTCAGCTCTAGTTGAATAGGCAGCACTATACTGCCGCAGTTATCTAAATTCATAAACACTATAGACAATTGCAGTATGGGCTGAATTGTAATAAGATGAACAATGCATGGTAATTCTTTTATGTGCAAACATACAACACCCACCACACATCTTTCTCCCACTCACGCTGCAGGATTTTCCACACTATTTCTACTGGGAATAGCAAATCCAAAGTAGCTTCATGAAACAGAATTAGGTTCTCAGAGGCACAGCTGTATTGAGGCTATGTATAAATGCTTGTGTGAAAACATGAAAACAATGTGCCGATTCCAGATAATGTCTCATACATCATGCCTCCATATGACAGGGCGTATTGAAGTGCCACCAAACGCAAGCGCATAAAAGTATTGTTGGCACATTTTCTGTCTGGAAATAAAACTGTTCCCACACCCACAACAGCCTAATGATGAGGGTTTTGTACCAACCTATTATCAGACTCTAAGCTGTGATTGCATTTAGACAATACTTATGAGTTTTATTATGATATGATTGCCTTGATCAGCCTACGCTCCAATTAACACAAATATTTGAACAGATAATTGCTGGCTCATAGGCCTAGGTCTAAGGGTTGTGCTGAAAAACATAACTAATAAGGTTTACAGAACAAAATTCTTATGTTGTATTGTATTGACAGCACTCAGGTACAATCACAGCACCTCTTGATAAGCTACTTTAGCCTTGCACCACTCATATCCAGAAAATTATTCACAAATGTGCTGCAATAACCTTTATGGGACTTTGTAGTGCACATGTTAAGCCATGTCTCTACTCAATTATGTCAAAGAATTTGATGTTTTTTAATAGTTATGGTAATGATCTGATACTTTATTGATTGCCTTAGGGAAATTTCCTTTTGGCTTGGCCCCTCCTCACGGATGTCAAAGCGCAGGGTCAGCTGCAAAACAGCACCTGCGGAGATCATAGGGATTTCGGCGTCTCGTTCAAGGACGGCAAGGGATTCAACCCGGGCCTCCTCGCTGGAAAAAATAAAAAAACAGGCTGCACCACCCTGCTGCCCCTTTTTGAAACCTTTGTTTTTCCCCATCGCTAATTTCAGTTTCATTAGATAGTGCTAAGTGGAGGGAGACAGCAAAGACAGATGGGATAAGATGCGTGACGGTAATGAGCTTGATTTGAACAGATGAGACGGTGAGGGCTTGCTTATGCGCCTGAGCCTGCTGATGCACCTGGACAGCCTTGACCATGGATAATGACTGCTATAGATGTAATAACAAGCCAAGAGATAATGCCATTAATACATGTAAATGCATGTTGGAGACTTATGGTCTGCTCTCCACTAAGGACGATCAGATAGTTCAGAATATTTATGCATACATTAGAAAGACATATTTGCATTCGTGTGTCTGAGCCAGCTATGCCCAAGGAGTAATAGATAGTCTCTGTCACAGAAACAATTTTGAGTTAGCAGTAACTTTTCTGATAATATCATTACACATTCATATTATTTCCTGTGCTGTAGTCATGGAGATTGAATAAAAATGTGAGATAGGCAAAGCCCCCCTTCAACATTCTGATCCACTAGCATTAATTTAATGCTTCATCTATCTAATATTGTAATCCTATGAAATTTTCTGGTATTGTAATTTTGCCCATCACCACCCCTGAGTCAGTGAATGCAGACCCACGGGTCTGTATTCACACAGACTCACTCTAGTTTGTGCATGTTTGTACAAGCTAAAGATTTACTCTGTGCGTGTGTGCATGTGTGTGTGTGTGTGTGTGTGTGTGTGTGTGTTTGTGTGTGCTAGGTGAGCAGGCAGGTTGAGGTCTGATGTTTTGTGAATGATGCCTCATTCCAAACCCAGGTGTCAGAGATTCAGTCTCACACACACAATCACACAGCTACACACACACACTCCTGCTTTTTGGCAGTGTTTCAGGTCCCTTAGGAAATTGCTATGTGAGAATGTGTGTGTACTTGTGTGTGCATAGGTGTGTGTGTGTACATGCATGTTGGGGGTTTAAGACTGGAATGGAGACATCTGACAGAAGGCCAGCTGGAGCACAAACAAAACAAACAACAACAACAACAACAACAACAAAAACAGTTTCAGTAAAACATGGTAGAATGGCAGTTACTGTATAACAAAGTTAGACACTCCTGGTTTTCCAGCTGGTTGAATTAACTGGACTCCATCTCTTTTATATGGAAAATAGGCCGCAAATTACCACCTGAGATGAGCTTTGAGCCAGTGAGCCAGGATGCAGCCTCGTGACTTTTAATATGCATTAGATAGCCTGATTTTGACATTTTATTAATAGGGAAACTGTCAGCAGAGGGATACGGAATTCTTTATTTAATCACTGTTACATTACTATGGTGATTGTGTATCAAATGGAAAAAAATGACACAATAATCTAATTTTTATGACAACAGCATATTAATGCATGTCAGTGAGAAAGAATCTATTATTATGGCCTGCATGTAATCTGCCAGTGGGTTTGAATGCGGCTCTGCTGTCCTTGAGGGAATCGATTGCGTGACATTGGTATTCATTTAGCCTAACATAAATAGAGATGTAGAACAACTAAAGCATACACTTTCACCCAAACAATAGAGACTTGTAACTCCCTCTTTTCTTTTAGTGTACTTTAATAATGACGCTGAGTTGATGGCAGATTGAAAACATGTCAAAGATAAAGTGTAGCAATCCTCCTGTGGAGCACATAACAATGCAGAAAAATTTTCTAATAAGCTTGTTATTTTGCTAAACTGTAGTGAGCTATAAGGACAATTCCCACTATGGAAGTACTGCACATACAGAAAATAATAAGTCATGATTGCCTCCTTTTGAAGTGTGCAAGAGTTGGTTCATTTGTGAAATAATGATAGAGAACTTTTCTCATGCTATTTAATCAAGGTCAATATTTGAAACAGCTAGTTTAGATGCTGTATGTACTAAAACCATCACTGGGGTCAGCTCAAACAAAGCAGATTCTCTTTGTAATTGATTGAAGCTTGTGTTATATTGCTCTTGGTCAAAAGACTAATTCGCCCATTAACCTGAAACAGTGAAATTCTAAGTCAATGCACTCTGCAGTTGGAAAGCCTGAAATTAGTGCTCAAAAATTACAGCATGTCTCAATATACTGCACGTATAACAAATGCTGCTCTGACTCGATACAAAAATGGATGTGCATAAGCAAAATAAATGCAGATTTCCATGATATAATGCTATCAAGCCCTATCACTGTTTAGCTAACAACCCAAGCAGTGCAACAACCCAGATAAAACCTGCAAGGACAAACAGTGAGGAGTGACAGCTCCATTAGGAGGACACTACTTTGGAGACCCAATTTAAAAAGTGTGCCAGCTTTTTATTTCCAACACTTTTGACATGAAAGAGAAAAAAATGACTTCCTTATGCCCAGATCAACAAACACAGTAGGAAGTAAGGAGGGCAAATCTACAATCTGTATACAATATATTTTAGATTAGTATTAGTGCTTGTCAATCAAAGTTAACATCAAGTATCTTAAATGTTGGCTCCGTCACTGACTGAGCAAATGATGATTCTTTAAAGTCACAAAGAAATGGCATTTTGAGAGCCACCAGCTTCCTTAATATTGATGCATTTCCTGTTGAAACAGGCTGTTGGGGCGGGGCTTAACATAGAGATGCAAGTGTAAACCAATGTGAGATCAGTTAGGAGAGACATTTTATTTGGGAGCGGCATGAATGTTCAAAAATGTCCAGGCTGCAGCCTCAGTGAAGTGGCTTGGAACAGCTCATTCAGATTAAGCACAAAGCAACAAACACATGGCTCACATGGTGTGGCGTCTGCCGTCGATTTAGAAAGCCGAGCAGAATATGTCACAGCTAAGGTTTCACATTGTGCGTTTCACGGGTAAATATTCCTCGGTAATCATGCAAATTAAGGAAATTAAGTTGAAGATTGAGAATCAGAAGCTGTGAGATGACTAGGTAACCTCTTTATACATGTATATGCACGCAAATAGGCCTATATCTGCACGCACACGCACACGCACACACACACACACACACACACACACACACACACACACACACACACTCAGGCTTTGTTCATATTACTGGTTTCACAGCATTAGATTAGCTGACAAAAGTGAATTGACAGTCCAGATTCAGGTATGGTAATTATGTAGAGGCTGAGAAAAGCTCATCAATCAGATGTTATTTGTTCACTTGGCTGTGATCACAGAGGAGAAGAGTGTGTGGCAGGTTTTTTTTTTCCCACCTCTGCAGCAAAGTTATTCTTTACAGCAGCGCATTGGTACAGGTGTTAAATATGCAACGAAATCAGCTTGTGTGCATTTGATTTCAACAACAAATGCGATTAAGATTAACACAGCACAAAGGTGCTTCTCTTTCTTACACCTTCCCACTCCCCCCTTCCCCCTCACACACATACACACACACTCTCACACACACACACACACTAATATACACTGACACACACAGTCATGGTTATATAGTCGTTCCCGTACAGCTGCGAAATGTGAAGACGGTCACTCCCAGAGGCAGAGGCTTCCCTAATACCACATGTTGATTACACTCTTTGACATCAATAATCAATCATGCAACTCCATGCTATGTTCTACTCAGTTAAGCCCTGGTAAAAATCAATACGATGATGAAGCAGCCTGTCCCGGGGGTACATCCTACTGCTTAGTCTGCTATATGGAGTCCTTCCTCTGTGGGACTCAGATCCGACTGTCCCGCACGGCCCAGGCCACGGCTCATCTTCAGTGTATCTTACAGCACAGTCTTTCCAATACCGTGCTTCCACGTCTGATTTCAGTCGGCATATTCACCGTTTGTTCAGCAAACCCCCCGGAGGCTTCCTGCATCCTATGGCATTTTCAGTATGACAAACACAAGCTCTTGGAAAAACTACTCAACAGTGACCATGACTTCCTCCACGCTTGGTGCAAGTCGCCCTGGGTATACTTTTTTTTTTTCTTATAATGTATGATGTGCAGCGTCTGAGACTTCGCTGCTTGAAGCTTGGAGACTTGTTGGCTTGTTGGTGAGGCTGTCGTGAGCCAATCAGTTATTTTATTTTGCAGATGTTGAATAAATTATTTTGTAGATGCTGAATGTTGTTGATGTAAAAAAAAAACACTTGGAGGAGACAGACAATACAATGTTGTTGACTCCTTGCATATATTACAAAGCACAAGCCTACTTGACTATAACCCTCAACCAAATAATCATGACCAAAGAATTGTGACTGGATTTTCTGTTTTGATTATGTTTCTTTTGAGAGAGAGAAAGATTACTCGATCAAGAGGTGGTTTAACACTGGGAAGACGGCATCACAATGCGTCTTGATTAGAGATATTAAGAGCTGTGGTTAAAGATTCAAACCGAAGTGCACTCCTCAAAATGTGGTTTTCCATGAAATTCATTCCATCTCTGTCTCCCAGGACGGGTGTTCACAAGCTGCTTTGTACCTTTTCGTGTAAGGCATGCGGTGTGTGTGTGTGTGTGTGTGTCTGGGGGAGGAGGGGGCGTGTGTGCAAGGTCATTAGTTTCACAGTGGGCCCGCTGTGTGATCTGGCTCAAGTACACACAGCTCAGGTGTTTGTTTGACCTTGATGTCTAGCAAGCTGCAGGGGTCTGTGCAAGTGTTTGTGTGAATGCGTTTTCATATGTGTATATATGTTTATCTATACTCTTTCCTATCTCACATATCTTCCTGCATATACCATCTAAACAAATAGAAAAGGATAAATATTCTTGTGAAATCAAGCGCACAGACAATATAGATGATATTTGTTAGCTCCCGGGCCAGTGGGGAGAAGGGCGTATAAACTGACAGGAACGCCAAAGAGACCTTGTTAACATCGCCTCATATGTCTGTGATGCAGCCATGTGTCTGAAGAGCGACCACATCATTATTTTGCATCCCTATATTGCTTATGTCAATAAACACGATGATCCACTCTATATTCTCCTGTATACTTTTTCCTACCACAAATACCACAGCAATCCCACAGAAGTTGAGTCAAGAAGAGGCAACACTAGCCCATTTGGTGAGTAAGACTGGACGAGTAAGACTCTATGGCAACATTTAGTTAAGGTCTCCTAAAACAACTCTCTGCTTCTCCATCATTTGCTTTATTTGGCTCCACCTCAAAGCGCCAGTACCAGGACCAGGCAGGCAGCACTTTTGCTCACTCACGGAAACAACACCAGCAGCAGCACGACAAACTGAATCCAATCCAAAAATCAAATCCAAAAAATAAATGTATTGATTTTTTGAAACCAGAGAGGGAAGCGCTTGAATAATGTGAAATAACACAAATGAGGAAAAAAACAAACAAAAAAGAAACAAAAAATGCATGCATCAAACTTTTTGATGCATGCATGTATGTAATTTTGGAGCATGATTTGTCTTGTTAAACATGGCTATTATATAATCCATACAGGGCTAGTAATAATTTGGCAAGGCTAGTAAGAAAAATCACCGTACTGGCCGGGTGTGCTAATACCCACAATCCTTATCAACTCTTACACAGATACACAACCCAAAACATGCCCTGTCTTTCTCTGTTACTACTGGATACATCTTCAATGTTCTGTTAGTAACACTCAGCAAAGCTATTTGGTAATCTCATTCTTTGGCACTACATTTCAAACATGACCTCTAGCTCCGACGCAAAATGAAATAGTACACTTAATTTTATTATTGAATAGCACAGCAGATTGTCACGCAGTCTTCTACTTTGTTGGATTTGTTGAAGGCTGAAATACACAATATTTTTCTGTGTTCAACCAAGGTTTTTTTTTTTTTTTTTTTTTTGCCACATATTATGTCTTCTGTAATGCTCTACACATGTTCTGCATCATTCAACAGAGTGGATTATGGCTTGTCAACAATCCTCCTTTGTAGCACATTTGGGTCCAGTTTGTAGCCATTGCCATTCTCCAATGTAAAACGTTCACATGAACATCCAACCAGAAATTAAAACTAAGAATCTTGCAATGTATTCTACAAAAATCTAATATATCCGATAAGAAGGTAAATAATGTGGGAATATCTGGAAAATGGTGACCATTTAACACAAGTAAATCCTAATTTAATGCTACTTTTGACATGTATGTTTTTTAAACTGACTCTGTCTATGATAAAACTGAGCATATTCTGTTCAATTAGGGGTTTTACTCTCACCTTTTGATATAGATTTTAAGTGTAATGTTAATTTTTTTTCTTTCCTGTTCATTTGCTTTATTTTCCAACTGATACTTACAAGTTGTATTGATGGGAATCTTTCCGACCTCTACCTTCCTTCCCAGATAAGCATCAGTTCTCAGTTTAGTCTTGTTAACTTGTTAGTCCATCTATTTTGGTACAGTCTCCTGATAAAGACCTGCCAACCCACTAACTGCACAATTAATAATTAGTGCAACCAGGTATATTAAATAGACAAATGGTTTTTCATCAGAGATGTTTCAGAATATAGAACAGCCAATACCTCATTTTTATACTTTCATTTTTACTCATCTTACATATGCATAATGTAGTGGTTAAATGACTCAGTGGGAGAGATGCTGGAAGGTGCATTTCCTTCATTCCACAGAAGCCAGGCTAGCTGCTTCCATAGACATTGTATTATTGTGTTAACCCTGTTAGCATGTAGCCCGTAGCTATCCCTGCACTGGATGTCCTGGGATGAGACTAGTGTCTATGAGCTTATCTGAATCACAGTAAGAAAGGCAATAAGCTCATTTCCTGAAAAACAAAAAAACAAAAAACAAAACAAACAAACAAAAAAAAATGTGTGCTACTTTAATGAGCAACTAAAGTTCATGCTGGGTTCATATCAAACGAGAAGTAGAGGGAGAAAAGACTCACATCACTACAACTTGCATATGTTCATGTCAGTTGGAAAGTTGAACAGGAAATCAACTATTGCTAAATAATGTTAAAACCTTTAACATTATCAAACCATCAATTAAAAAAATCATTTTTTTTAAAGATAGGTAGAGTTCGCTTATGTTTTTTTTAAAGCATGTATAATCAAAGTAGCATCAAACTGAGATTTATTTACCTTTATCAGTGGAGTGTGACTGATATGAGGAGGCTATTTTCCAGGTACCTCCATGTTTTTTACCGTCTTTTAGAAAAATATCAAATTCCTAGTTATAATTACCAGTTGCATGTTTACCTGAATGCTGTTTACAAGACTGAAGCTAGTAATTACAGTAAATAGTGTATGATGTCACTTACTCACCAGTATGTCCCTAAACAGGAAATGTGGACTTTTGGGGTAGGTGTAACATTTGTGCTCTATCTGGAAAGAAACCGAGAAGGAGAGCAGGATGGGTAAAGCGTTTTCTTGCAGGTTATCCTCTGCGTATTGGGTTTTACCGATCAGGGCCCCACTCATTTACAAAGCAGCTGAGTGTGCGCCGCTCACCACTCAATCACACGATTTCACACAATACAGTACAGCAGCTGTTAGACAACCACCCCATCCTTCCATTAGTTCAACAAGGGCTATTCATTAATTTATTTATCTGGGCACTCGCAGGAGCAAGGCCATGGAGATACAGCGGAGGGAGCTTTTTAATCAAGCCCCAGCTCCCGACCGGCTGACTGATGTTCAGCGACGCGTGTTTGTTTATCCAGGGCGCAGCTGCCAGAGGGCACGGTGACGAGGGAATTTCTCTCTCTCTCTCTTTCCCCAGTCTCTCTCGCTGTCTCTCTCCCCCTGCCTCATTCACCGGGACTCTCTCTCTCTGTCTCTCTCTCGTTCTCTACACATGGAGAACGGCTCTGCGAAAGAGAAGCGAGGAAGATCCTGAACTTTTCTAACGAGATCTAAAGCACTGGGTGTAATTAGAAGCTGTCTGGAATGAGGACAATTAAGTGCGGTTTTGGTGTCCCCCAGGGTTCTCTCAATGGGCCGAATTAGAAAATGGGTGCAAAAAGATTGATGAGTTCAATGTTTTCCAAATGAGCAGCCTTATACACATAATTACACCACGGAAATGAATGGATCATCATGATACAAACTCAGGCGAGGGTATGCTAATTGCTCATCAAATGGGAAGGCTGCGGTGTCAGCTACACAA
>OMKZ01050659.1:0-12540 GCA_900302535.1 Neoniphon sammara | reverse complement strand
ATCAAGCAGGATTGCAGCACTTGAACCGACACACCCAAATTGAATGACTCCACTCAGCAGGATTGTGTCACGAGGGAAGCCAGTATGGGCTGTCAGTCAGAGGCCAGCATTTGTGAACGTCCTGCATGTAAGAACTGGTTCACTTCCTGTCCTTAGGCAGTGTGAAAACAAATTAATGAAAATAAATTCTATGGGATCTTTAAAGATTCACATCACCATGAGCAAGACTGGTCCAAAGCTGATTATTTTGAAGACCTATTACATCGAGTGGTTATTTAACTGTGTATTTGGCACATTGACACATAGTGCTGCAAACGTTGTGCGATTTGAATTACCGCAGCTGCAGAAGAGGCTGTGCACTTCCTTTTTTTTAGCATTTCTTCTTAAGAATATGACATAAGTGGCCCATGCTGGATGTGCTGCAAAGCTATTTTCATACTATTGTCCATATTTCCCTTTCATGTCTCTTTCATGTGATGATGCAGTCTTGGTTATAACCACACAGACCCTCGCCGGCTCTTTCCTGCACCTCTCCTTCTCTGTAGCCTCTTCCAGCCCTCCTACGGTCTCAGGAAAGATGATAAGACAGCGGGCCTCGTCCACTACAGGATTGTATGAGCTACTGATGACATTTTCTCCACTTCTTCGTCTTACCTAAGGGACAGTAGAGATTAACAAATAATCAAGACATCAATGAGTTGCAGGAAAGGCAACTCCATAAACATCATAAATAATAGAAATTAATAAATTATATTGTCTGATTTTCAGAAAAAAATACTATGAGGCTTGCCCTATAGGCCATAAACATCCAAACAGTGAGAACAGTTATTTCCCTGCCAGGCTTTACAGTGATGTTTTTTGTATTCAGAACTCTCTCCTTTCCCCTTTGGTTTTAATGTAGAATATTGACTTTGTTTGATGCAGTGCACTGAGCAAAGTGAACAGCAACAAAGCATTTACACACTCGGACATGACTGGCCCTCCTATCTTCCACTGTATGCAGGCTGCCGTGGGTCCAGAACTTGCTGACACAGTGCTGTTATCTCCCATTCTCCCCAGTAACTAAAATCCACAGACAGCTCCCCGTGTCAGCCAATCAGATAACACATAGCCCCTTATTTCCATTCTGCATCGCATGCCTTTCATCCTGCTAGAAAGCATTTTGTTAGACAGATAGGATCCTACGCACAGTTTACTGAATGATTCTGGATCTCAGGAATGGAAAGAACGGAGGCAGAGGAGAAGGGAGAAGAGAAATAAAGAGATGATCCAGTGCTGCATTTACATCATGCTAGATCTCAAGGGTGGAGAAACAGAGAGATGAATGGCAGAGAGGGAGATGTTGTATGCAGGATCTCAGTGAGAAATGGCTAGAGGAGAGGAGGGAGAGCGGGATTTCAAGGAGGGAGGGACCTATGGAGAAGGATAGAGAGCCAGAAAGAGTGTTTGGAAGCAGGGATGATTGAAGAAGGGGGAGAAAGAAAAGACAAAAGACAAAAGGAGAGAGACAGACAATCCATGCCTTTCACAACCCTCTTTCAGCTCATCTCTCCTGCGTCAGGTATAGGTCGGACTGGTCGAGGGAGACAGAGTGAGTGAGAGAGAGAGAGAAAGAGAGAGAAAATGCCAGTAGAGCATACCAGACCCCTGTTTTGCCTGCTATCTGTCTTTCTGCCTGTATGTCTGCCTCCCCATCAGATATTTCTATCAGTCAGCAGCGGGTCCCTGAAACACTGAGGCGTCTCTTTCTGCAACCGGCAAATCAGATGCAGAGAGGCGGAGGGTGGGAGGCAGAGATTGAGAGAGAAAAAAGCAAGATATGAGAGGAGGCGAGGATGGAGGGATTCATTAATAGAATAGGAATGAGGAAGGGGAGCAAGGGAGCATCTGGGTCCCTGTAAGTTTTGCATCTTAAACGAGGGGTCGGATAGATCCAGTATATTGACTGTTTGGAGAACATCCAGATTTGATTTCACCACGTTCAGATTTCCTCACTTACATGAGTGTTTGGATGAAACTCTCCTCTGAGCTCAGACCAAGCCACAGAATAAATCAGTTTCCTGGGGATCTCTGGGTTTACCGCACATTTACAATGGACAGGAACAGCATTCCCGTTCAGATGGTGTTGCTTGCTCAGCGGTGAGTCCCAGTCACAACCACTTTACCCAGCAAGTGCAATAAATATTCTAGACTGTGTCTTGGTGGCATTGATGCAGAGATATGCTGACAACTTACAAAGTTTCATTGTACTGACTGACACACATGGAAGGTCACCAGAAGCCGAGGTACTGTGCATACAATAAACATTACAGTATACATACCACTGCACGAGCATCGATTCAGTATCCAACTCTGCACTCTTTGCATGCAGTTTGGTTAAAGCTCGAAAGGAAAGTGCGATGAGTGACCAACAGTACACGTGTGAAGTGTGAATACAGCTGATCATTATTTTTATTGTTAATTTGTTGATTATTTGATTAACCATTTAGTCTCTAAAGTGTCAAAACTAATCACAAATGCTCATGGAAAGTTAGCAGAGCCCAATATATTCATTTTTAATGATATGAACTGAGAAAAGTAAGCACATTTTTGCATTTTAGTGATCTCAGTGAAGCTGTAATCAGCAGATGTTTGGATTTTTTACTTGATAAGACAGCTATTGAAATTAAAATCAATTAATGCTCTGTCAATCTATTAATTGTTTCAGTACCAAATGTGAGGAAGTTATGCTGAATGAAATGAGAATTACATGCATTCGTGAACCTTCGTTGATGAGCCTGAACACCGTCACATGCCAGGTCTGCACACATTATGCCAACACAGTCCTGCAGCATTGTGCAAAATACTATAAACAAAAATGTAATTCTATGATAACACCATAAGGCCTAAATACAACTTGCTTCAGTCTGTGCCACGTTCCTCCTCTGTGGATTGCTTAAGCTGACACACGCTTTGTCAGCCTGCTTAATGCCGCACACACACACACACACACACAACTAGTGATCCATTGACGCTTTGTTTTGTGTATGGTGATGCCACTGCTTTGCATTGTCTGCAGCTGACTAAGCTGCTTCAGATATCTCGATGAGAGCCAACAGTTTGGCCACGACCCAGAATCCCAGATTTTGCCCCAAACCGTTTCAGTCAGGACTGTGCCAGCTGTGGTTTAATAAGTATATGGAGAGAAATAACTAGCCTAAGTAACAAACCCAATTTGTCATCAGGGTCAGGCAGATGGTTAGAGTTCAGCACGTCAGTTTGGCGTTATGCTGCAATGTGTGGTTATGTGAAAAGGAACTCTACCTGCACAGGCCATGAGGTTTGAATTCTCCACACATGGCTTTTATTTTGTTGTCCTGTATCCGAGCGCCGTGCTGTTTTCCACACTTATCTGGCTTAGCATCATAGGTGGCCATCTGTTTGTTTACTGTGAAAAGATGTAGGCTATCTGGACACGCTGCATCTCTGCCTCTTTTATCGGCCAGTAGATTTATGGTCTCAGGTTGCCTACTTTTAATCCTCTGTAAAGGGTGTATGTGTCTGTGTGTGTGTGTGTGTGTGTGTGTGTGAGTGTGTGTGTGTGAGTGTGCTCTTCTCTCTTTTTTATCAACATTAAAAACATGCCTCTCTCCCTCTTACTCTCTTCCTAGCTTTTGCATCACACAAACACACACATCTCTCCCTACCAAATGGGCTGAAAAAAAATCGCTGATTTTCTTGCTCTTCTTGCTTTTAGGGTTATTTTTATCTTGAATGCTCGTACGCTATGTGTATCTCTTTTTTACCTCTGTCCCTCGGTGACTTCACTCTCCCTTTCAAATCTCTCTCTCCCTCTCTCTCTCTCTCTCTCTCTCTCTCTCTCTTGTCTATCCATCCATTCATCAGAGATGCAGTAAAAGGCAGTGGCAGCGTCCAGGTCACAGGCAGCAGAGGAGAGACTCTGGGTGAAAAAGAGACAGTGAGAGGAGGGAGAAAAGAAACTTGAGATCAGAACATGCACACAGACTTACTGTACACACACACACACACACACACGCACACACGCACGCACACACACGCACAGAGCTTATGCTGTGTGTATGTGCATGCGTTTGCCTGTGTGTTTTCCTGGCATAGCGACAGACAGTGAAGCAGATGAGGACGGATGGGCTTTGGCAGTGTCTAAATGTAAAGGCTTTCTAAATATGAAAAGATTTGTCATTTGCCAATACCTGAACCCATTCTGTCATGATGCTGAGAGAGCCTGAAAGTTAGTTACCAAGAAACCGTGACAGTGTATGTTAGATCTGTCATTTGAACACCAGTTGCGTATGTTGAATACCAGTTAAATCTATCCAATAATTATGGCCACAAACAGGTTCCTTTCTAATGACTCTGCTAATATTAGACTCCATTAATGTGATTCATGTGCGATATTAATAAGGTAATCCTCCAGACAGCATCTTGAAATTGACTGAATTGAATGCGGTGCTGGTGCAGAGCGGCATGTGTCCCCACACTGAGGCTCGCTTGACTTTTGACTTCCAGCCTTATGAGGCGTTTAACATGCTGGTGAATGGGGGAGAGAATAAGCTGACAGGCAGAAAGAGCCCTCCTTGGATGGGATTAGCACAGCGGCAGACAGGGACGAGTGCTTTAGATTGATTAAAGTGTAATCCTGCTGGATAATCATGCCTCCTGATGTGGCATGTGTGGCCAGCACCCTGTGTCATACAGCGCTGCCTCTATTTCACACACACACACACAAACACATACACAAGCAGTCTCTCACACACACCCATTTCTACCCCTGCCCTCTCCCTTTCCCTCATCCTGTCTCCTGCTTTGTTTCTTTCTCTTTCTCCTCTCTTGTGTTTTCCGTGGCTGGAGGTTCTTGGAGGTCGAGAGGAAGGGACAGGAGATGGAAAGAACAGAAATGACACTAAAGCCGTAGTTTCGTTTGTCAGTCATCTTAGACGTATTTGGAAGGTTTAACACATGATTTCCGGCTTTAATACCGGGGAGAAAGAAAATAATGTTTTCCTTCTTGGCTCCTTTTTTGTGTCCATTGTCCATGTAAATATGTGTGATGTGTCATCTTTTGGCACAGTCTTGTTTTTAGGGGGATTTATGCATTTTTGTATATGTATTAGGGCTGGGATGATATGCTTATCTTCCGATTTGATACGATCACGATACTTGGGCACCCATTCGATATGTATTGCGATTCACAAGTATTGCGATTCGATATTACAATTTATTGTGATTTTTGTTTGCTTTTTTAACACTAGAACATGGGAAAAAGTTGAATCACACACTTCTAGAGACTGTATATCATGAGTCATGTTTCCAAAACAATGCACATCACATGTCAGTCAGTCTTGTTGGGTTTTATTGCATCAAAAAATATACTTTTTGACGTAAACTGCTACATTTAGCTGTTCCTGCTCATCAATATACTATCATGATACTTGGGTGCTGGTTCGAGCTGATTCGGTGCTGAAGTACACAAGGCTTGATCTAGAAGACTTCATCAACTCCCGTTTGAACTCTGACCCATGTGAGCCTCTGCAGTTCCTTGTCATAGACTTTAGTAATGTGCAAACTCATGTTGCTGCCTCATCCCAAAGTGTGTGCACTATCTTGTCATGTAATGTGCTTCTGACATAAGGTGGTAGTTGTCACAGTCCAAAGACACACTGAATTGTGAATTTTTCCCGGACTGGTTTCCTGGGATGTGTGATTCATGGGAACATAGTTTTCCTGTGAGGGGAGCTGAGGCCATGGAGTCTGGGTCAGGACAAGGGCACCTGTCTGTGGTTCCTGATCCCGGCACAGACACTATCAGGATGGGAAAGGAAAGCTCTGGGCTTTGTGGGAGCTCTGGGAACAGCGCTATTTATTTTAAGTTTGTATAACACAGCCGTGATCTGGATGAATTCATCAAACGGACAGTGGGAATGTATTCGTCATGTTCACAGGGAGATTAAATTGTGGTTTTGGTGGGTTTTGTGGTAACTGAGGTTTAGCCAGGGGAACACAGTAGCAGCCAATAACATAAAAACGAGGCCTTTGATTTATACTATCTGTCCACTGTTTATTCTAGCTGTTATATACTGTGGGCTGTGTAAGACAGAAGCAACAAAAGAAAGAGGAATGAAGTGGATAGTGAGAGAATAACAAAGAACAAAGAGTGGTATTGCATAGTGGCAATTAGGAGAGAAAAAGCATGCCAGAAAAATAATGACAGCTTGCTGGCAGCCATAATACAACTCACTGGCAGCCATTACACAAGTCTACTCATTTAAACTTTTTATCACACAGATGTACTGGATGTTTTTGCAGTGTTAACCATTATAAGCTCTGTTATTTTTTAGGGTATGATGCTATAAAAGCCCCTTCTTTTTTATCTCACCTGCAGAAACATTTTCTCCTCCATTTGTGCTTTGCTATTTCATAATACTGTAGCCACTCAACTGGCAACCTCTTATCCTAACAAATGTATAAGACAAAGAACGTATGGGACATAAATGGAATTAATTGTGAGAAAATAATGGAGCACAAGGATACAAGATAAGGCATACTGGTAATGAGGCGAGACAAGACAGAAATGTGGTTGGCTGCGATTCTGCAGCTATTTTCTCATCATCTAGGTGTGAAAAACCTCAGAGACTATATTCTGCATGTCAACATATTCACTGGCAACACTCTGCACCCATTTACTGTTTTATAATCTCGGTGATTACAGAGAAATAAAGTAGGCATGTTAAACTATAGCTCTCTATATTGGTCCATGCTGTTTTGCTGGATTACTCTCTCTGCTCTGAATCATTTGCTGAATATTCCCTCTTTGAATTTGTCTGAATTTCTTCAAATCTCTGCTTTTTCCATGTTTTTCTCTCGTCTTTTTCTCTGAATCCTTTGCCTAATCTCTGCTTCTTCCTCTCCCAGACACACTGGCCTCCCACATATAAACAGAGTTCATCTCCACCCATCTGCACTGCAGGTCTGCAACCATCTGCTCTCTCAACCTCCTCATAGTGGCTGTGCTATCTGTGGAGCTGAGGCGAGGACAGATTCAACTTTTTGACTTTCTAAACCTTGTTTTTTTTTTCATCACTCACAATGTGTGATACAAGAGTGTGAAGTAACAGATGGCTTTCTTCACACTGAGAAGAAAAGAAAGGAGAAGCGAAGTTTACGATAGTACTCAGTAGTTATAGTTCAATTTAAAAAGTATTTCCCTCAGGCTGATGTAACAGTCTAGCACGTTTGTGTTAGGCCAGTGCATCATGGGAATATCTTCTGTGATGGAGAGCTTGACTTGAGTCGAACCGTCATCTTGACCAGGTTTTGTGGGACCGACTTATGGTACAGCATTGGGAATTGTTTTCACAACATAAAATGAGCACTTTAACTTCATTTCACATTAGCTTACTTGCAGTTACACTAGATGCAAACTTTAGTAGTGTTTTTAGCAGTTCATTTTTTGTCATTTTGAAGCGTAACTACCAACTTTTTGGTTGCAAATTAGATAGATAAAGATAATGCATTTTTCCGCATGTTTTTCTTTTTAAATATTTTTGCTTGCCCCCCTCATTCTGACCACTTTGGTCAGGAAATTTAGTCAATAAAATCATATTTCTCACCAAAGTAGTCATGCTATCTGTGAATGGATGGACTAGCTGTAGTTCAACTTCTTTCAGCGTGAAGTAACTGGTACTTTGTAAAGATAGACTTTAGAAGTAGCTTCTCCGACACTGCCGGGCTGACCCTTTCACACCGACAGCAGGCCCACATATTTCCCATGTCGCTAGTCCGGTGTGAACGCGGTTTAAGGGAGGAACAGCATGGAGTTGTCATGGTTTTTGTAGCCACAGAAGGGAAATGGTGAAAGAGAGAGACAGAGAGAGAAGGAAAGAGACAAACAGAGAAAGAGAGCAGAGGCATAAAGCAGACAGGTTGGAGGAAGCAACGCCAAGTGTGTACTCAGTCCAGCAGCTATAATAAGAAAGGCAGGAAACAAGCATGGCTTTATTCCACCTAGTGAAGAGCCCGTGTGTGAATGTGTGCGCGTATGGCCCTTTGAAGACTAGGGGAACCCCAGTGAGGTGACCAGCAGACTCCCTAGCTTTGCCAGCTTCCTGTTTGTGGTTCATCTTGCCCGAACCCTATGATCACAACCATACAGAATGTTCTGTGACACACAGAAGGCCATCCAGAACACACTGCCCTGCTTATAGCTCCCGCTTTCACAAACGCACACACACACTAGGGCTGTCCTGGAAACTGTTTGGCCCTCATGGCTCCGCTTTGAAATATTTCATTTTTGAAGCCTGGGGGAGGAGGCAGGGGGTTAGGAGTCCTGACTACCTCTTGTTTTTAAACTATGTTAATGCAAGGTGTGCATGTATCACCATCCTAGTGCGGGAACACGCTCATGAGAAATTATATCACTTTTAGAGTGATATGATAGTTTTGGGGGGGTCCTGCTCAAAAATGTTAGTTATATGAGACACTAGACCTTTTAGCCATTGTTCACAGTGTGCCTGTGAGGACATTTCAGCAGGTAGTGAGAGCTGAAAGTTTAAATATCCTTGTGTGAGAGGAGCTGATAAACGATGCATAGAGGAGAACTACTTAGTAATATTTCTTGGGGTAATAATTATTGGAAATAAAAAACCAAACTCCCTAAACAAAAAACAAAAAAACAAAAAAAACAACAACAAC
This sequence comes from Neoniphon sammara, assembly GCA_900302535.1. Classification (NCBI taxonomy): domain Eukaryota; kingdom Metazoa; phylum Chordata; class Actinopteri; order Holocentriformes; family Holocentridae; genus Neoniphon; species Neoniphon sammara. Next base: position 3,831 of record OMKZ01050659.1, on the reverse strand, counting down.
CCTGAAACAAGAAAGCATTCAGTCACTGATTTTGATCTTAATTACCATGGCAACAATTAAAGCTTTGAGGCATCGGTCTCAGCCCTGACGCACACACTCTTTTGTTGCATATATCTCTGACAGTCTCCATTAATGTCACCCTCTCCTCTGTCTTCTCTTTTGCACACACCTCCAGAAACTAAAGTTGCAGAAGCAGGTGAGGAGGTCACTGGGTCAAATAGCCGGACCTGTAGGGAAATACTAGTTGCAGAAATGAGGAGCACTTTGTCCTCCATCAAACCAGTACCACTGAGTTGCCCTTGAGCTACATGAGCCTCAGTCCCAGCAGCACCAGTAGAGCTGCACAGTGGCCCAGTAGTTGAAAGGAGTGATTGTATTGGGCAGCTCCCAGGTGTAAATCTTTGAAAGTGTATGAATATTAAGTAGGTGGATGTTGAAAAAAGCATACAAGCTCTGTAAAACCATTACCTGGATAAATGAAGGTTAAAAAAATCAACATATTCTATCTCTTGATAATGCATTATTTTCAGCAATTTTATATCCTTTATGACTTTCTTTTGCTTTTACACTTTTTCACCCTCTAACAAATGCACACTAAATACAGTAGGCGATTGGGCAAGTACATTGGGAACTGGTGATGGACTTGAATTCCAGAGATTTTTGCCAATTTAAATGATGATTTTTTTTTTTTAATGGAGTCCAGTGCAAGTCCCTCAAATCAGGAAGCACATGCATGAGCAAAATTATGCCCAAGTTTATTCAAAATGTATTCAGAGCCAGTAGCACAGAAGGTAGCCCAAGCACTGCCAAAATTTCACAGAGCCTTGGCTGGCTTTGTCCAATTTGAGTGTCTTGCGCTACTGGCTCCTATTGGGAATGCACTGCGAGCCAGTGCTCGCTCATCTTGCAACTTATACTGCAGTTTAATTTGTGAAAATGCTCTGTCCTTGCAAAGCTGTTTCAATCCATCACACCTACACTACATACTGCTATGAGTCTGCATGAAGGGATACATCAGGGACTGGCTATATATGTGATGATGACAGTTGGTTGACGGGTGGATTTATGACAGCCTACCATAGTGCCTAACATTCGTTTTTATTAGATTTACATCTAATTCAATACGAGCATGACATTTAGGCCTGAAACACACTTCCTCACAAACCCTATTTCCCCCCTTTCCCTTCTGCTCCTTTTCTAAACCTCTGAACTGCCTCAAAGCGCTGGTCCAGCCAGACAGCCTTTTGTTCTAGTATTCCTTCTGCTGCCTGGTCAAAGTCTATGGTTTTAAATTGGCTCCCTTCAGGCCCAACCATGTTGTGTTCTCTCCATATGAGGATTTTCTAGCTGTCACTGTTTGTGAATATGAACGTGTTGTGACTGAGCCTGTGCTTGTGTCTCGGTGCTACAGAGGCCCCCATCAACGGAGTTTTACCCCTCTGTGTTTTATACATAGACTTTGAGGCCTACTCTGCACCTGCTTTTTTTTTTTTTTTTATCATTTTTGCAAGATTTTGTATTTTTTGTTTGAGTGGAGCAACAAATATCCTTTGCAAGAGTGGTTTAAAAATGCAAAACATTCCCCTGTTTCAGTTTCTTTCTTTCTTTCTTTCTTTTTTTAAATCTTAATTCTTATTTTCAGCTGCAATGAAAACAAACCTGTGATTTTGTTTTTGCAGACTGTAGCCTTAATAATCTCACAGAGCAGCAATGCAGAAACTTGGGGCCTTTGTGTATGTGAGTGTGTGTACATGTGCCTGACAAGTGTAAAAAGAAGTGTGTGCGTCTGTGTGTGTGTGTGTGTGTGTGTGTGTGTGTGTAAGAGTGAAAGAAAGCGTTTGTGTGTGTCACTTTCTTGTATCTTCCCCCTTTTGTCCTGCAGCGAACCTAAATACACCCATTTCATTTCACCAGGGAACAGTTCAAGGCTATTTTAAGAAGCTGGTAATTTGGGACGCTTGGGAACAAAATGACACCAGAGGAACAGTGTTTTCTCTCTGTCTGTCTGTCTGCCTCTCTCGTTCTCTATCTGTCTCTGTCTCTGGTTTAGACTGGGTGACATGGATATCGCTGCGGCTCAGGTGTGGGAGGAGGGATCGGAACATGTAGGTTTCTGTGTTTTTCCTCTGATGGAGAAAAATGAATTTCAAACCTAGGATATGAAGAATACTGCAAGAGCACCTCAACTAATTAATCTCCATCGTTGCGGTATAAGCCACTTTTCCGAGATTAATGCATTCTGAAGAGGACGCAAACACGACTGTCATATGAAGTTTTCATCATGGCCTTCAAAATGTGTGTTTGTATTTGAAGGGCATCCATCTGGACAGCGTCGACCCACAACCTTTATATGTGACATTTGTTCTTGAACTTCCCATGCACCCTCTGATGTGTGTGAGTGTGTGTGTCTGTGTGTGTGTGTCAGATGGGTGTGTTCACATCCCAGCAGTCCTATATTTATCATGACAGTAAGATAGATAGTGAGACAATGCAGACCTTTAGACCTCTCCCCCCGTGTCCCTTTTTCTGTCTCTGTCTCTTCTCTGCCTGTGCATGTGTGTGTGTGTGTGTGTGTGTGTGTAATTCCTCTACTTATGTCCAGTTTCCCCTCCCAGGGTTAGATAAGGAAGATCTACCAAGGAAAAGACATTTTGATGGCCCTCTCTTTGAAGAGGGAATGCTTGCGATTTAGGGGCTGTGGTTAGGATTAAGTTAAGAATAAGATAGAGGCTACGGTTAGATGCTGTATATTTCATGGTTAGAGTTCGAAGATAATTCCTCACTAAAACACATTAACACTGCAGGGACTGGTGACTTACATTGCATTTCTGCCAAACACGATGCACATAGAGAGCAGCTGCAGCTACAATGGAGCTTAATGGGAGAAGCAGGCTCTCCCTTTTCTACTGGATTTCTCCCTACATGTTTGTTTCACATTGCTGCAAGCCGCTGAGTCGACAAAGAAGCCCTCGCTCTTTTATTTTAGGGGTTAGTATTGAAACCTGGCAGATAACATTTCTGTTTATGAATGTTGCTTTTTTCCCCTCTTAAACACCAATTGTAGCTGCGCGCAGAATATCACTCAGTGATGTGATGATTCACTTTTGGCCTTTTGGCCACTTTTTGGTTAGCCACGAAATAACAGTAATACAACATAAAACAATAAAACAGCACAAGAAATGTATTATAGATCACCAATCTATGGTTTTAAATAGTGTTTCAGGCTGCAATTTTCCTTGAAAGGGAGAGGTTAGATAATTAAAAGTGCTACATGTATTATTTTAACATTAATAAATAATTATTACAACACAATTACTATAAACAAACAATTGCTGAGAAGACTGGCTCTACTGCCGTTCACATTGCATTTTGTGCTGCCTGGCGCCAGGCTGGGTCTTGCTGGAAATCTTTTGGATTGCTGTATAGCACAGAAGAGGAAGAGGACGCTGTCCTTTCAGCACAAACCGAGCTAAAAGCTTCAGAGTTTGTCTCAGGAATGAAAGGCTGATGGACTTCGACATGTTGAAAACCTTTGACTGACGATGCAAAGATCCTCCAAGTCTCAGGCTTCATGGGAAATGTGGTTATGATAATGAGAACCATTGGCATGGATAGTCCCAGCATTCAATCATACCGACGCATCACAATTAATTTGACAGTGATATATTAATGTTTACAAAGGCTACTTGTAGCACTTTAATGTAAGGCAACAGAATGTCCATATGAATATCTTAACTGTGTGTGTGTGTGTGTGTGTGTGTGTGTGTATATACATACAGTGTATATATATATATATATATATATATCCAGTGTATATCCTCAATATGAGTG
>OMKZ01050657.1:0-10850 GCA_900302535.1 Neoniphon sammara | reverse complement strand
TATAATATAATATAATATAAATAATATAATATAAAAAAGCTGATTGTGTCCTCGTGGGTTGATACAGGTAAACCAATTTCAGATTTGCTTACCCAAGACCCGTGGCAGTTATAATAGACCTGACCCGTGCCCGTGAGACAAGTAGAGATTTTGGACCCGAATCTGCTCAGGTCTCGGACTGGGTCGCAGGTTTTCGGGTCTGGGTAGACCTGTGAAGACCTCTAGAGGGCAGGCCTCCACCAGTGTCACAGCTGGAAGTTACAGCCCTGTTTGTGCTAAGCTAAGCCCCTTTTCAGTGATGTTGTTGTCGCAGGACACGTCCCTTTCAACCAGCCAGCTGCTAATGGACGGAAGAATGGATGGACGGCCAGACAGACGGATGGACCGGAGTGATCACATAATCCCCTGCAGAAGCTTTGTTCACACTTCAGCAAAACAACAACACTCCTGTGCTGTGGAAAGTGCAGTGTTGCAGCCTCCCCAGTATACTGGCCTTAATTGAAAATGAATGAAGAACTTGCTTCTGCCAATACAGCTACCTGGTCAATAGATCACACAAAAATGTCTCTGTAGAACTCAATGGCTGAGATGCCTGAAATCTCTCTCGTGCTACTTGTATAATGTGAATATCGCTTAAGTAAGCAGAGACATTACATTTTAAATGAACTAATTTTGAATTGTAATTCAACTTTTACTTCAATAATTTTATCGTTGCTGAAGTTCAGATTCAGCAAAGTAACCGTAATTCTCCATTGGTAAGATATATTGATACTCCCACCCCTGATCAGCTGTTTCAGCATTACTTGGTCCATACGGCACATGATGACAAGTTATGGTATTGGAATGTAGCAGAAAACATGATCCAATTTATTTCCCATACAAAGAGGAGTTACTGTACAATTTATGATGTGACACATCACTGTTGTCATGTGAAAACCTTGTAACTCCATTTTTTTAAGCTTTGGCGAATGAATAGATTATATGTGGATTGAAAAAAAATCATAAACCTTGGTCTTATGAAATCATTTCAAAGCTCATGGGACAAACTCATCCATGCATGATCATCAAGCTTATCTATGGCTGTTTTTCTTAGTTCCTGTAAATTTGACATTTTGGAGACACAAGGTTTTTACCTGACAGACATGATTAAGTACAGTATAGATTGATGATTTTTGACCCAGAACCAAGAGTTGACCAAAAGCCAAAAGTGATAGACACCATCCAATACAGGAATTACAAAATATAATTTAAGAGAAATACAAACCTCAACAATGTTTTAAAAAGTGTAAAATCACATCAATATATAAACACCCAAAATGTCCCCACAAGTTATAAGTTTCCCAGTATAAAATAATATTAATACAATAATCTAAGATGAATACAATGATATTCCTAACACAATAAAATGTAGACTATGTATAATATTTAAATGTGTAACTGTAAATGTTAGTGATGACTCCCTTGACAAAATCCACCCATCCATGCAACATTATGACAGGATCATGACAACATAAAAGCAACCACTGAGCCACAAAATCCTTTGAGAATTATGCCTAGACTCAAAGCCACATCATATAACATGACAGTAAACCTTGAAACACACACATCTGGTTAACAATACATCTAAACTAGGGTTAGAGAAGTATGGGAACAGTATTTTTTTTAATTAAATTTGAAACATTTAAGGCCAAATGATTCAAAAGTTAGAGGGATTCAGTGTTTCCCTGAGGATCTTATTGTTGTCAGGGATGTAAAAATGCTCTGAGACAGCATTGAGACCATCATGGGACACTAAAACTCTCCAATGAAAGCAATTCAAATGAATTTCTTCTGGGTGGCTTAGAATCTCCTTAAAGGACACAGAGTCAAATGAATACACTTAACATCAGGACAACAGAGACATCTAAAAATGTCTCAAAATGTGTTTATGGAAAAAAAGAAAGTTCAATGTACTTACAGGGAGTCCAAGGTGGCCTCTGTCTCCTTTGTCGCCCTTCTGACCGGTGGCTCCCTTCTCTCCTCTGATTCCTATGCCTGGCTCTCCCTGGGAGGGAATGGAAGGCATAATCAAAGGTTCATGGTTCTCAAGAGGCTCATTTATTCATGGGACATCTGTGAAGTAGATTTACAATCTACTATACTGTATAGCTAAATGAAAATGTAATAAAATGAGGAGCTGTATGTAACATAATCTCACCTTAGGCCCTGGAAGTCCTTGAGATCCCTGAGGGAACAAACACAGTTATCAGTGGACTTTCTGACACACTCTTCACAAAAATGTCAAATGACAACTATGACTGTATTATCGGTACAGGACTGTTATGGCCCTGGCCCTGGCCACTGTCACAGATTCATGCTTGCCACGTGGCTAGATGAGCACAAGTTCCGTTCAAATGTGGGATGTACTATGGTGTTCATGCATCTAGCACTTCTCATGGTGACCAAACACCCAAAATCTCCAGTACTTAAGTCATACTGTATGAAAACTCAGCCTTCCACATCCTCCAGCAACAAAGAAATGCCCACCTGAATCAGTTCCTCTTTGTTCAGCCAATTCTGGATGGAGATGCATTTACATGACTACATATTAAATATGTAAATTAAAGGTCAGGTGGTGCACGACTTGGCATGTGACTCCCCAAAGTCAATGCATTTGGTCATTTGGCTGCAAAGACATTGTTTTGATTGCGTGTACCCTGTTGCATCAGTTCCCACATGAATCATGAACCAGCTGTTAAGAGTTAGGTTTGATTCCTACAGAGGGAACAATGAAGATACTCACTGCTGGGCCAACTGGTCCCTGGGGTCCAGGAGGCCCTGGAGGACCATAGATCTAAATACACATACAAACACAAACGGGAAGTTACATTTCAGCAGATACATGTATGATTACTTCAACAACCTGTGCTTTGATTCCTCAAGAAGGGCACTATCAAGACCAATGCTTTAATGACTGACCCTTACCATTTCTGACCTTCCTCCCTCCCCAGACTCGCCTTTAGGACCCTGCAACAATAGATAGCAAAGGACATAAAAGGACCCAAAGTTGACAATGTGTACACTCACCAGAGAAACTATTGAGTGCATGAAACATTAAACAACACAGCAGCTCCGTAGCAAACAACAATGGAGTTGTACAAAATGTATTCCATAGTTTGCCCTTTGTCAGGTCAGACATTGCAAACAGGATGATGTCTGAGGGGCACCATTGCGTACCATCGAGCCTGGTAATCCGATAGGGCCAGGGGCCCCTGTAGACCCCTTTTCACCCGTAGGGCCATCTAAACCCTACAGAACAAGGAAGGGGGAGATAAGCATTACGATATTAGCAGGTAATTTCAATTCAGGGACTGATGAGTTTAGGATAATCTTCATGTTAGAGTCACAGCAAAATTTTGAGATAGAATGCTTTGTCTTTTGTCAAATCTAAATACCAAAACCTTGTGGAACTTTGCACCAATCTTTATGTAATTTTGTGCCATTCTTTTGTCAATGTTTTAATGAGCCATGTCCAATTTTTTCCCAGCTTTGAAGAACCCTAAAGAAACACTAGTCAGGGACGCAATGCTGCCCATCCTACCTCAACAAAGTTTTACTAAGATGTATAAGTGGAAGCATAAAGGCCATCTCCTTGGTTAATAATTCATATGTAATTAGCAGAAATGCAGATAGACGGCATTAACAGTACATACTGTAGGTTCTCTAAGTAACACCATGCTACAAATAGCATGGGCTCATGTATGGGGGCACATTTGGGATCCACGCCATGGTGAATTAAAAGTTAAAGTTACTGTCATTGCCAGGGTCCCTTCCAACCTAGTGAGTCTCTAATTAGATAATAAGAGGGTATCCATACAAGCCAAGGCCTTCCCTTCCCACTAGATAATGACAGATCTGGGATTCAGGCTTTGGTGTGGGAAGCCCTGGGCGGTGGTGTGATGTGGTATAGTGTGTTGTTAACCCAGTCACTCACAGGTGATCCAGATGGACCCATGTCTCCCTTGTCTCCTTTGGGTCCTGGGAAGCCCATGAGACCACCCTCCCCTCTGGGACCTTCTGGACCAGCTGGGCCTGGAGGACCAGTTTCTCCAGGCTTCCCTCGCGGTCCCTGAAAACAGTGAATTGACATTTATTGCAAGATACGTTAATGTAACAAATGCCTTAGTGCATGATAGAATATTTATGACAGTGTCTTGCCTTCTCCCCATCAATTCCTGGAGGTCCTGGTAGGCCAACTTCACCCTGGGATAACACACAAATATGAATGTGTGAGAACAAAAAGGATGACGATATATTAATTTTTTCTCATCTTGACTGACCGAACTCAGAATGTAATAATCTCATCTAGAGTATCGCAAATCACAATATCAACATGAGCAAAAGCAGAGATACACTACAGCTATTACTGTAAAAAGTAAATATGAAACTGTTTTTAAAAAAGCACTTTAATAAGTACATCCAACATGAGTGCTTGCCTGGATTATATCTAAAACCAAACACATAATCTCATGTAACCCTTGGGTCATGGTAGATTATGAACAGGGGTGTAGCTGAGGGTAAAGCCACCAAGACTTAGTTCACCACTAGTTCCACTTTCAGTTTGACTTGACTTGAAAGTGTTTCTGAAATTATAACTTATATTTCTTCATATTGGTAGTTATTTGCCTTGGCATGATCAATGTCTGAAGGTCATACTTTTCCCTCCTTTTTATTTAGGGGATCAGCTCTATATTGGTGTGATTTTCAAGGTGTCTCAACACTAAATTCCTGCATCTAAAATACTGTAAGCATGATCGGTCAATTGTCCATCTATAAATGTCTCCTACCTTGCTGCCTGGGGCCCCAGGAGACCCTGGAGGTCCAGGTAATCCAGGTGGGCCCTGGGGTGCACAAAGGAAAGATCACGTTGACTCAGCAGAAAGAAAATACTGTTTGTGCATGCCATGATAAAACCTAGAAGGTACTTACCATCAGGGGTATATTCCGGATATCCTGTGGATAATTATTAGATGTTAAAGCCATTTTAAAATGAATATTAAGAAAAAATTAAGAAATAATAAACTAGTGAGGGGAGACTTACATTTTCATTGTTGTGGATTTCTGACTTTCCTGGCTCCCCGGTTGGGCCTGGAGGACCCTATACAGTGAAATATCACATCACACTTGATATACTAATCATCAAGAAAATTCTTATATACTGTGTGTGTGTGTGTGTGTGTGTGTGTGTGTGTGTGTGTGTGTGTGTAAACTGGACATCTAAGATGCAAAACAAGTCAATGTTCTTCACTCATTTGAAGCACTCCCATCATGAATCTTACGGTCCTGACTTACCCTTGGTCCTGCTGGGCCCTCAGGACCTGCTTCCCCCTAGATGTTGAATGATAGATAGAAGATAGATTATGATCGAGATGGTATTTGGAAATCTTCCCTTTAAAAGGCAATGGGATCATTCTTTTCATAATGTTCTCAAAACTTTGGCTCATCTTACCTTGTTTCCCTGGTCACCTTTGTCACCCTGCAAAAGAAATATATTTTTATGACTTCTATAATCATGGCTTATGCAGGGTGTAATTTTTCTTAATACTGTCTTATGTTAAGGATGAAGCAAATACAGATCCACAAACTTATCCCAGAACTGGATATGAAGGGTTCAGCTATAATGGATAATGGAGAAGGTTATCCAAATTCCCCAAACTACAGTATATTAATTACCTTTGGTCCCATCAGGCCTGGCAGTCCTGGTGAGCCGGGTTCTCCTTTGATTCCTTGGCCTGTGATGCTTGGCTCTCCCTTCTCACCCTGCAGTACATACAGAGCACAGTGTTAATTCAGTGGAGGCCAAAATAGTCTCCTTTACAATTTCAAACTGTGTTTGACTGATATTGGTATCTGAAAACCAATACAACAGCAGTATTTTTGTAGTAGCCAGTGCCACAGATTTTCAAGCTGATAATTTGCGCCAATGTTCAATACCTCTAATTTTCCCAGTTTTTATGCCACAAATTACAAGCATGAAGTGTTTCCTCCAGAATTTTATTATGTAACAGTGGAGAACCTCATTTACACTATCATGAGGCATTGTCAATTAAAATGCTTTCTAATGAAATTCCAGTAGGGTCCACAGCTCCTTAAGACAGGGTGACAAACTTCATCTATTCAATGATAGAGAAAATCTAAAATATAATTATACCTTAAATCAAGAAATAATTCAATCAATAACCAATCAATCAATCAATAATAAAAAATATTGAACATGTCCATGAATAAAGAAAATGTGCAATGAAAATAAAATTTCAGGTCAGTTTTTTTTTTTTTTTTTTTTTTTTGCTATGGTCAGTGAGGAACCTCCATGAAAATATAATACCAAGGCAATAATGGACTGACATATTGGCAAACAAAAATGGGTTGGTCTAACTCTACTTCCAATGTCATAATAATCTTTCATAACATACATAGTATACAGTGGATCACACACAGTGGAGTGGATCAAAATGGAGTGAAGCGACAATGATTCACATGAAATGCACATTGTTGCTGTGTGTGCAAAGACTAACAACAAAATGATGCCGTTCATTCTTTGATTCTTTCATCTGCATCTCCCACAAACAATCAAAGTGCATCTCTCTACATCTCCACAGATCACAGCTCATCCTTCAGAGATGAAGAATGGCTTCCCACAATCCACTCTCTTGTGATCCAATAGGCCTCAGAAGTCTGCCATAACACTGACTACAAACCTTTGACCAAATATAGAATTCCAGGGCCAACACATTTTCTCTATGGGGAAATTTTGTTTTCACATAATCATTCCTGTCAGTCTGATTTAAGCTAGTGTTTAAAACTCAGATGTTTCTATCCACACATTTCGCTCTTAAATGGGACTGAATCCACTGAATTCTGCTGCTCCTTTCCAACTGGCGCACATTAAAAACACAGCTGGCTGTTCTGTGGTCAGCTTTGCCTGATCAATTTGTTGAATTTATTTTGAAGGAATTGGGAAAACCCCATTCATTTCCCCCACAGACAATACATTTTTTAATCTGGAACAAATCAGAGACAAATGACAGCCGGACTTCTGAGGCATATGGCAGAGGGAATGTATGAGCGTTGTTAGCAAGTGACTGATTGTCATGACTGGCAAATAGCATGACAGTAGACAGTGCAAGTTGGCATGTACAGTATAACACTGCAAAAATACAACAAACTGGAGTTAAACCTAGTCATTACAGCTAGCTAATTATACCATCTATTGCAATGATGAAAGCACTTTAACATCGATTGAACAAGCTCATAGCAGGGAAAGTTAAAGAAGCAAGTCAAGACAAATCTGCAGCTTTGGCCAGTCATAAAGACAAACACTGAGGTGACGAATGGCTGACTTTACAGAGGTCTAATTACTAAAGGAACATGGATGACCAACAGATGGACAGCCAAACAATGACAACGTCCATTCCATGCCAGGCCTACCCTGTAGCCCCTCTTGCCAGGAATGCCAGGGGTACCTGGGATGCCAGCTTGGCCCTTTCCAGTGGAAGGAAGACTGGAGTTACGACACACGGAACTGACCGATTGACTGAACACACAGTTGAAAAGCTATTTTACCTTTCGCCCAGGAGCACCTGGAAAGCCCGGTTCTCCCTATGATGATGCAAAGGCAAAAGATGGTGAGGAAAAGGAGGGGGGAAAAGTAGAAAGTGAAAAAAGAGGATACATTGCAGAGTAAAGATAGGAAAGAAAAGCTTGAAAAGTGTTTCTGTATCCTTACAACGAAAACAATAAAAAAAATGCATGCAGAAACATCCACATTAGCAAGCAAGCATGCACTATTTATGTAAGTACATCATGACATTCGGATGAAAAACTGTCACTGATTAGTGTCTGTCATGTGCCAGCCACAAGATAATTAACCCTGTGAAATTGGTTGTTATAAATAGTAAGGAAAACACACTTGAGTTATTTAATTCATCTGTGTGTTTGCTCCCCTCTTCAATCGGCCAGATTAACAAGTGGATGATCTAAAGATGATGTACAGTCACAGCTGTGACCACAGACATAGAGCTACAGGCACAAACCGCCTGCTAGGGAGACTATATGCAGTTCCTACAATCCTATTTCTCCCCCTGGAATAGGTATACTGTTGACTGGGTGTGTACTGAGACTTAAATATCATGTCTCAGAGATATAGATAGACAACAGCAGTTAATATTTAAGTATTGTCACTTCTCTCACTACTTTTGAGATTATTCACTTAGTCAGCTTCATGGTCCGAAATATTACATCAAGTCTTAATGTAAACGGCATATACATATGTGTTGTATACATATACACATTGTACATTTTATGCATTGAAGCTCAACTGTCCTCTCTATAGGAGCTCTTCTGAATGAAGTAATAGGGTTAGGGAATGCTCTGTCCAGCAGCATGCGAAAAGTAAACAGGTACGGTATTCATTTCAACAGGCTCCACCAAATAAGCATTTAAAGGAATACTCCAACGTTTTGGGCAAAATACCCTTTTTCTGACTTACCCAGACTGAGACAATATGTTCAGTACAATTTTCACCTCTGTACGTCCACTGCTTCAGTTCCTATGGGTAGCATTTCGTGTTAGCTTAGCATAAAGACTTGAAGTCTAGGAGTCATTAGCCTAGCTCTGTCAAAGTGAAAAAATAAACCTTACAGCAACTCCAAAGCACTCTTATTTACACAGTGGATATGAAATACACAAAATACACAGTGTATTTGAAATATACAGCTCGGAAATTTGGCATTTTGTTTCTTTTAAAACTATATCTGCTGAACTATAACTGCTGTTCAGCAGTATGAACTATAACTGCTGTTCAGCAGTTATAGTTCATACCACCTAACTTCATCTAACACATGATACATTGTGTAAATAAGACAGCTTCAGAGTTGCTGTAAGGTTTATGTTTCACTTTGACGGAGCTAGGCTAACAACTCCTGTAGACTTCATGTCTTTATGCTAAGCTAACACAAAATGCTACCCACAGGAAGTGAACCAGTGGACGTACAGAGGTTAAAATGATATCGGACATCTTGTCTCAGTCTAGGTAAGTCGGAAAAAGGGTATTTTGCCCAAAACGTTGGAGTATTCCTTTAAAATGAATTTTGACTGTGCCATTATATCATACTGATATTGTTTTTTTATTTGTTTTGTGTGACATTGAACTTGGTCACCTCCTGCATGTCAACACCTGTGACATGCTTCCTTTTAGAAAATGAATGCTTTTCTTTGACAGACATTCAACAAGATTGAGGAAGTGATTCAATTAGAAACAGTGATTTTCTTGTGTGCACTCCAGTCAAATCATATCTGGCAACATAATAAAATGCACTGACTACCTTTAATCCTTGTTTCCCTGGCATTCCAAGTTCTCCCTAAAAGGAGATCATTAACAGCTATGGATTATGAACAGCTTGTATAACAGCTTTCATCTGAAGCAATGCTTTGTTACAGCGCATAACAAGGCAGTTAGGACTGTCAGAATACAACTGAGCTCAACCCAACCAAAGTGATTAAAGGAAGCCCTGGGGAGGCACCATTCTTTCCATCAAAGCATGCTTTCTTCCTATGGTCGTATCAGGTTGCAACCTCTCTGCTCTGAATGCAACTCTAAAAAGTATAACAGTGCAGATAAAATAGTGACGGATGCAGTGATGTGATGTAGCAGTAAATAAAAACGCAGCAAATTTTCCAATCTTAATTATTGTTGATTTCTATGGTAAGAAATTGCTAGTGGGTGTTAATAAACAACATGGCATGGCTTCTGGCATTGAAATTTAAGCAGGAACCACTAACTGATTGCTGTGGGTCTGAAGGAAGAGACATACAGCTGGTAGGGCCCAATGTGGCAAACCCCACCTCCCAATCCCCAACACACACACACACACACACACACAAACTAATCCTTATCACCACCCTTTTTAAAAGGATGACCAACGGGTGCTCTTGTAACTCCAGCCTCTAACAGGTGCTGTGGTCAGGGCAGAGGGTGGGGTAAGGGGCAAAGGAAAAAAAAATCTATCTCCATATTCAAGTCATTTTGTTCCCTTGAAGTAACCCGATTAGCAAAATGTGTTACAGAGATGTAATCTAAATGTAAAATGCCATAAAAGTGTAATCACAAAGGAATTTGACTTACAAAACTGTGATTCAAATATAATCTACTACGAGTACAAACCTACCACTGCTACTACTACTGTTACTACTACACACACTGACTACATTTGAACTACTTCATACTGCCTATAAAAACACACATTTTATTCTGCCAAGTACCATAAATCAGGATGTCTCAAAACATTCAATCACTCATGTCATTTTCATTAAAACTGTATCTTGAGAAATTGAGGTTCTTTTCAAGGCAGATTAGACTTAAGAGAAAGAGTCAGCTCACTGAGATACTCATCTATTCTGAAATCCTGTAGATGTACATAAATTCCACGGAGTGTAGGGATGAACCACAGTATTGCTCAAAAAAGCTACTTTGACCAATATTTAACTGATTTTGAAACCTGGCATTTTGGTGATCCTTTTTTTCTAGGAGTGTGTCATTAATACAACTGTCAAACTAGCAACTGAACAAAACTATCATAGTCTTTTGTTTGCAAAACACTTAATTATTTTAAGGCCTGTCTGAGAAGCTGAACCTGTTTTACACCTGCTTTTGTCATCTGATTCTTACAAAAAATCATATCAGTATTGGCTGTTATGAGTTGGAAGGTTGCAGATATTGGTTATCATCATAAACCATATTGTTCCATCACTGAGGGTGTGTGTGTGTGTGTGTGTGTGTGTGTGTGTGTGTGTGTGTGTGTGTGTGGGTGTGG
>OMKZ01050656.1:0-16056 GCA_900302535.1 Neoniphon sammara | reverse complement strand
TTTTTTTTTTTTTTTTTTTTTTTTTTTTCACTTATTGCATCGGACACACAACACAGCACTCGACACACCGCACACCCTATTTACAAAATATATACATAGTATATACACTAATTACAAAAAAATAATATTCAGGGGTATCTCAGGTTAGTTCAGTTAATAATTCATACAATTCTTAAGGCTTTGCATATTTGCACCGTTTTGACTGCTTTTTGGTTCTTGAGTCCTGTCAATGTTTCAATATAATGTCCAAATTCCATTTCAAATTGCTGAATTCATGGTTTTTTTCCAGTCCATTTTGCCTTATGTATGTGGAATTTTCCAAATAATATAAAGAGGTTTAACAAAATTATTTTTTTACCTTCAAAGTTTCTTTCAGTATACAGAATAATGTCCTTTATATTCAGACAAATACTAAGTCCCATTCGGTTTTTAACAAACCTTTCCATTTCTATCCAAAATAGCTTAACATAAGGACAATAATAAAACAAATTCTCTCCAAGGGATTGCATGGCTGGTCTGCTTTCATCCTTACCCAGGTATGGGTTGCCATTTAACAAGTATGCTGTCAACATCTGCAGCCAGTCAAAACTTGATACCAAGTTTATCTGACTTAACTGCGTGAACCGGCACCTCACTTTAGTCGGGACCAGCTGTTCGTCCACGGTAATGTCCGGCCCTGGTTTGCAATGTAGTTCTGTGTGAATTTTTCTCACATGTAATGAGCACAAACCTCCATCTCCTTCTTATCAAAGTGCAGGAAGCACATGATCTCCCGAAACCGGTTCCTTGGAAATGATGAGATTAAAAATGTAAAGCAAAATTCTGATCTAAAATCTGCGTAGTTACTGTAGTTTCATGCCAGTTCCAAAGAACAATTACAGGCATGAGCCAAAGGCCATCTTGTGAACCCACACGTCTGTGAATGTGAGTTTAATAGTCTTGGATGGGAACAAGTGAGACCCTGTGTGGTACCTGAGGAATAGACCAAGCTCTGTCTCATGTCTTTATCTTACAAATCTCAAGAGATGATTGGAGGTGATTGTTTCTATATATGACACAGATCCTGGGAACTGAATGTATTCGGTAATGTTTCTTGCCCAGAGTTTCAGATCATCCACAATCTTGTTCGGGCCTTCGCCATTCATGGATTTTCCTTAAAGGCCTAAGAATCAGCTTCCAACACTTGATGAATGCTGGCTCTTGCACCATCTCTTTGTGGGCTATTTCCGCCACCAGACAGATTTTCTTCAGTTGGGTGCACACACTGCAGGTGTGACTGCTGAGTATGCTGAGGAGTTCTTCTATGTCAGCCTCTTTGAAGTTGTTTGAAGTGCCTCAGTTAGCACATCCTTCTCAGTTGGGCTGATGAAGTTGAAGAAACCCTCCATTACATTGCTGTCTGAACAGCAGAGTGATAGAGCCTCTGTGAGGAATGGAGGGGCAAGTTGGGCTGGCAAGTATTGAAATTGCTGTCATCCAAAGGCCAAGATACGAGCAACAGCCACCCACTCTTGGAAGGTGTGGTGCAAACTTGGCATCTTGTAGGTTTGTTCCACAGGTCTTTGTTGCATAAAACATATTCCAGAAATCAGTGAGACAGTCTCTGATGATCCCACTTCCAACTCCAGCCTCAAGCTCCTCATGCTCAAGCACACACACTTGAATGAGATATTCGCATCCAGTATGGCTCTTGTCTGTGAATGCTTCAACCATGTCCATAACACAGTGTACTTGGCAGATCACAATGATTTGCTTCTATGGGAATAACATGTCCTTTCATCTCTGTTTCGATATACTGTATATCAATATATTGCGTCATCCTGTTTGCAGTGACTCTCAGCATCTGATCAGGCTGTTCCAAAATTTGAGTACTGGACAATCCCAGATATCATATGATTGCTGAACTCCTCATTTGAGGCATGCGAAGACAGCCTGAGAATGAGGGTGCATGTGTTCGCCTCTGGAAAAACCTTCCTTGTGTTTAGTGGACAGTGTAAAAACTCCACTGTTTGCACCACAATGTTCTCCAGTGTCTGTGTGATTGGCCGATCCCCGACAACCAGAACGGCATCTCTACCTGCAATGTAAAAGATGGGATCTATGCCAATAAAATAATTCAAGGCATATGTTTTGTATGCTTCAAAAAGCTGAAAAAATCATAGAATTAATCTGTCAATCTAAAAAACAAAACAACCCCTTCAGTGAAATGGAGGTGCAATGTTTAAATTGTTTTTTTACCACTGGACCTTTGGTGGAGGCTGCAAAACCATCTGCTCAAAATTGGACTATTAAACGGTAAGTTTAACATGTCAAACAATGTGACAGGTCACATATTTGTGAACAAGAGAGAAATGCTATCAGTGGAGACCAGTGTTGCCAGATTGGGTGGTTTTAGGTTGCACTGTGGGGGAAAAAACAAGCTGGTTTTCCATGAGTTGGGCATGTTTTTTTGTTTTTTTTTATTATACTACAAATTACGTTAGCTTATTATTCAGAAAAATGTATTCCTTTGTTATACAAACAACACTAAATAAATTTCTCTCACATCCAGTCACTCACCACAACTTTGATATGACATAATTTTTTATTCATTCTGGTGAATATGAATGAATATGAGTTACCATTATTACCATTATTACGATGTATTAGTTCACCTGGTGAATGTATAGTTTAAGTGTAGATTAACTATTGGGCAATGACGTGTATTACACGGGTGTAAGCCTACATACCTAGATCAAACATACTCAGTACGCATATTTTAAGGTGACGTATATGCAGATGACATGTTTATTACACTGCTTTAAAATGACGTACTAAGTCCAAATGTACTTAGTAGCCATAAATTTTATGGTAATTTCTGATATACGCTGCCGTAACACCACCGCCGGTAGATGTTCCTTCCATGCATTCGCCTTAACTTTGCCGCCAGTCTCTCGTCTGCAGTCCCAATCAATCCCATTCAAATTCCATTTAGAACTCCACGCAGTCTGTCATCAATGGAAGGGTAGACTGCTGGACATCATCTCCTCCTTGTATCACTTGACTGCTCTGAGGTGTCTACAGTCCAGCTGCAATGACAAAGCCTGGCTTTGTAACCCCAATGCTGAACGGCATCTGGTAGTGTGTTGACGTTTCTTAGCCGGAGGCAGCAGCAAAGGCGTAAAGTGTGTTAAGAGTCTAAATGTTTATTTTGGCTGAGGGAAAAATTGTGTATAATGAACAGACATAATAAAGATAAAGCCTTCACTTGATTACAGTATAATGACCATCAAACTAGCGTCAGCACTTCTATTGTGCTAGTTCATTTGTGTTATATGCATTTTGTGAACTTTGGAGGAGACATAAATCTTCCGGACTCTGAAGCTGAAAATTTGTAATCTGCATTGCACTACAACTCTGGAGTCTAGGTGCTAGATAGACGGAGGGCTACCAAATTTAGACTCACAGGACCAGCTGTACTGAAAAATAGCTGTCTAGCTGTGAGCTGCGTCAATAATGTTTGATTCTGATGAGAACTCTTGGCCTTCGTTCTTGATATATGTATGGAACATTTTTTCAGTGTACAATGGACATGGAATGGTTCACCTTCATGAGGATGCCACCAATTTTAACTGTTCATTTAATGGGATTGTTTGTTTTCCTTATGAAAACCATTTTCAGTAAATTAAGAAACAAGTCATGAGGAAAAATCCCCGGCACAGGTGAATTCCATTTTTAGAGGCTGACCAAGCCAACAAAAGAATAGCACAGCATGAGACTCATATGAGTATTTCTGTAAAGGTATAAAAGGCAGTTGTTTTGTGTTATGAGATGAAAAATTCACTTTCATCAAATAAAGAAAAGGAGATGGTACTCTGGTATGTCTGGGTTAAACTGTGATGCATAGGGCTTGCAGTAGAGGCTTAGGTACCACAGGGATGTAGATTTACACATAAGGTCTTCTCATCGTTGTCACTTGTGGATGAAATGACAAGACAAGGCTATGGGGGCTCTGGGATTGTGCATGAAAACCATTTCTTTGATGTCCCTTTCTCACCATTAAAAGCATTTGAGAAATTTGCTTCACACCTCAGAGGTACTCGTAAGATGTGTTTTCACATGTCACTTTGGCAACAAATGTCCCAGGACAATACTCAGAAGTAACTATCAAACAATGGAAGAGAAAAATGGCTACAATAAAGTCACACAGCTGCTCTGCATCCAGTCCAGGAAAAATATGGAAGATGATGACCTCCATGACGTTCAGGTGTCACACTACAGTGTCACTGTCAGACTGAAAAGATGGTGAGGCCCATATTTAGCTGGTCTCTAAATAGTGTGATGATTTAGAGCTTGCTATTCCACAGAAATGTCATGGGTGCTGATTTGGACTTCTTGAAGTTCCAGTGTAAGGTGGCACAGAATTTACCACAGTGTTTGGTACCAATGTAATCTTCCAGGCCCTGGAAGACAATCCTAATTCAGTGTGACTGTAACAGATGAATTGATGAATTATAAAAAATGTTATTTTTACTAGCCAGTCAACTCAGAACTTGTCAGATGTGACAAGTGTGCAACTAACGTGTGGAAAATACAGATTGCCCTTTCACACGGAATGGTTCAAAAGCTTCCATGGATTGTAAACAAAATGGAGAGGAAAAGGAGAATGACTGGTGTATAACTAACCGAAGGAACTACAAATACTTAGCATGAATAGAAAAGTAAAAATATGCAAAATAGAAAGCAAAAAAATACACTGAATAAACAGACTTTAAAAAAAAATAATGTGAAATACAGAAAACAGGTCAAAAAATGATCATAAGAAATATCAGGTATGTTAAAGAAAACAAAGACAATATAAAAGAAATATGAAACAAAACAACTGAATGTAAAGGAATATGTATGTGAGCAGTATACATTATTTAAAGGCATCACTGTAGGCAGCAAAGGACTGGGAATGAAAAATGGCCCAGGACTTTTGAGTCCAACCAGTCCACCAAAACCTACCGAGCAATGCACCACCACCAGCCTGGGCCACACTTAACATTAACAAGAGCTCACTGCAAAACAGATTTTATAACTGAAAATAACAAATTTGCACTCACTGCCCACTAGAGGGCAGTGTGTGCTACTCACTGCCCTCTAGTGGTGAAAAGATGTGACAGTGGCACTATAAACAGGCAACACCTAAATTGGCTGCTACAATCCTTTATCCTTTATTAACCTGAATTCTTCGTTTAAATGTATAAATTTACACAATAACACGTATAAGACATTGCTCTTAGAAGGAGGAGGCTGGCATAGAGATGCATGGATTTACTTACTAACAAAAGGAACATTTACATTTGCATTTGCATTTAGTCATTTGGCAGATGTTTTTATCCAAAACGACTTACAAGTGAGGCATGCTACTCCTAGGAGGCTAGCTAAAAATACCAGATACTGGCTGTAGCAGCACCTTACAACCTTATATTCAAGGTCAAAGTTAAGCCACCTAATGTTAGCTCGTCAGTTGTTGTTATCCCTGCTGTCTTCTGCCTACCACTTCAGATGCAAAACCTTGATCAGTGTTCTCACTAGTAGTGGGATAACTAGGGTCATCCTTTCTAATTTGTTCTCAAAGATGCTTCCATTTAACAGATTACTAGGCTCCAGAGAGGGGGCGGGACCCAGGTAACATGGACCAATAGGCTGGGCCATTTGGGGAGGGAAGGGCAGACACAGTCTATGGGGAGATGACAGTCACAGACACCTCCTGCCTCCATCCCAATCCACGCACACAATGGCATTTGGGCTGGTAGCTCATCTGTCTGGGCCGTTCGCCGTGTTGATACGATATGAGCACAATTATTTTTAGCCTATTTTGCTTTGTGTCGGCCCAATTGACAAGGGGCCCACCGGGAAAACTCCCGGTGCTCCAGATGGCCAGTCAGCCACTGACTGTAGGGATATTATTTGCAAAATCTCATGTGTGGGAACAATTCAGGAACAAATGGGTTAACGGGCGGACAGACAGACGGGGTGAAAACATAATCCCTGCCTGAGGTTTCATCTCCTTGGCAGAGGTGATCATTCATTTGAGCCATTATAATTACCTCCACTAAGGAGGTGAAACCTTCGGCAGGGAGTTATGTTTTCACCCCTATCTGTCCATCTGTCTGTTCGCCATCTGTCTGACTGTCCATCAGTCTGTCAGCAGGAGAACTCAAAAAGTACTTGACGGATTTGAACGAAACTTGGTGGGAAGGTTGTGCACAGGCCAATGAAGAAGTCATTAACTTTTTTGGGCCAGTCTGCCTCAAGGGGATGTAGTAACAGGTGGATCTTATCACAAACAGGGCTGTAGTTTTCAAAGACATCCACGTAACATCACAACACCAAGAGGTCAGTCATGGATAAAGGCAGCACTGACCAACTTTACCCGCTGATAGGTTGAAAGGGGCGTGGCCTATGACAACAACATTGCCTAAAGGGGGTAAGGCTTAGCACAAAAAGGCCTTAGCAGACGTCCGTGTTCTACTCAGTGCCGTCTTGTTTGGTTTTAGATCTTTTCAATCTACCAAGACCACACTCACAAATGCAGTCTTTGGACTCCTCCTTGCTATTGATTCTGATTCAACTTCAGTGGTATTGCAACTCGACCTGAGTAGAGTTTCTGATAAGGTCAACTGCAACATAACTCTTAGTTCTCCAGTCCCCTTGGAAACTGTTGTGGTATTTGAAACGGTGCTTTTGTGGTTTAGGTACTGCCTGTTAGAAAGAATGTGTTCCAAAACAATTTGACTTCAAAAGTATTGGAATGTGGACTTTGGTATACCACAAGACTCTGTTCTGGGCCTGCTGCTGTCCTCTATCTACATGATACCTCTTGGTGAAACCATCTGTAAATGTGACATTAATATTTAATTAGTACACTGAAGATACCCAACTCTTTATACCCATCAAATCAAAGGACTGTTCCTGTGATATACTTTGACAACAGCAATTTTTGATAATTTAATGATTTCCTGGAGTCCTGCTATCAGTCATTTTGGGGTTACATTCAGTTCCACTCTCACTCTCTTCAAATTACGGTGCAAGGATATTACCAAAATTGCATGTTACCATCTTTACAACACCATTCATCTAAAAAAAAAAAAAAATAGCAGAAATGGAAACATGCATGTGTCGCTGAGAGCTGACTACTGCAATGTCCTGTTCTCTTGTTTAAGTAATGCTAGCATTTAAAATCATCAGCTCAAACAAAATTCTCTTGATCAAACCAAGAAAATTTAAGTGTATTACACCTTTCCTGTCTCTGCCTCCCAATCCATGACAGATGCAACTCCAAGGTGCTTCTGCTGATATATAAAATATCACATGGGTTTGCATGGTCTTATTCATCACATCTCATTGTACCATACCACTATGTGCCATTTCCAAAATCTCTCTAATCTAATCTATCTCACCAGTCAAAAAGAAAACTGGCACAGAGATTTTTCTTACCATTCTTGTTTGGAAAGTATTCCTTGGCTGAGAGGCAAGCTCTACTGATGTCTACAAATCCAGGTTTAAATATATCTTTTCACTCTCATTTGGTCAAGCTTGACAGCCCTGCACTGTCACATTCTTTTGACGACCTTGATGGTGACAGTGAAAATGGTGACTGAGTTGGCATGGAGGCAGACCAAATGATTTGTATTTGTAGTTGTATTTGGACAAATGGATAAGGCTTTGACTGGAAGCAGGTGGGGTTTAGATTAAAACATTAAAAAGATCCATCATTTTCTTGTTTGTAGCCATTGTTCTGAGGTATTAAAGAGAACTGAACTTATGTTTTCACAGCGACTTTAATAATAAGTGTAAGAACAAATAATTTGCTCTTTATCTTTGGGAGGTGGGGGTTGTGAAATCCTTTTTAGGCCCAGTTTGAGTATCATTCTACAGGTATGATGTAAAGTTGCTCTACTTTATATTACACGAGTTTGAAAGCTTTAAAGTTACTGTTATCAAGTCAGTATTTACATTATATTACATTACATTACATTTTTGTTGTTGATGTGCAATCATCTTAAAAACAAAACTGTCTTCCCAAGTGAAGTACTATTGAATCCAATTAAAGTAATACTGAATGAATAACATTAAGAGATAACTTAAACACATCTTTAATTATTGCATTTGTCAAACTTCTCATTGGTTATCCGCTATATTATTTGCTAATTATAAAAATGGCTGTCAGCATATATTACCTTGTCATGTCTGGCAGAGACCTTTAACAATGCAACAAAATAAAGCACATCATTTTCCATCCTGTTGTAATCTTTGTTTTCATTGTTCATCTACCTGTGGTTTTCTAAGCAAAGTGATGGATATGATGGATAGCAAGAGTTTTGATAATACCACGTACACCATACGTGTGAACACCATGGCAGAAACCAAAAACAATGAGGGCAGCTGACTGCAGGGTTTTTAATTAGATCCCATTAGCTAAGTAATTGCATCAGGAATGCTCATAATGAACTGTAATTACTTGTGGAGGTCTAAATGAGAAAATCAGTGGCGGGCAGCGGCGGGCAGGGGAGAGTTCAGGCATGCCGCAGGTGACTCTCCTTGGGGAAATTCGTGAGCCTAATGACTCCGTGTTCATGTTCAGCTATCCATACTCCAACAGGGACTAGATACTGCACAACTGCTGTCTGCAGCCATGTTCCACCTGTTATTTTTATGTTTATATTCCATGCCCTTGCCTCTATTTCGCCTCCTCTCGCTCGGATGGAACGGTAACTTACCTGAAGATTCCATTGTCTCCTCTCTCTATGTTGTCAATTATTTTATTCACTCTCCAGTTTTCTGTCTCTTTCTCCGCACCCCAACCCAGCCTCCCTCTCTGTCTATAGCCCTGGGGCTAAATGCCCTGCAGTGTTCCCAGGTTGGCTAGCTCCTTCCATCTCCTCGGGCTCTGTGTCTTTGTGTACTCTCAGCCTTGTTATGCTGTCAGAACAGGAGATTAGTCATTCAATCAGGCTGAAGAGGCCTCGTTGTGCAGATAAGGCCCGCGCTGAAGGAGCTCCTTCTCCACGCTGCTCCATATGTCGCCCGAGATTGGCTCCCTGCTTATCGCCGCGAGACATTTGCATCTTTCCCACTCTTTTTCTTTCCCTCTCTCTCTTTGTCTCTTTGCACCCTCCAACTTACCCTATCTCTTAGTCCCTCCCTGAATTCTCAGAATCACATACTTATTTTTCTCCCTCTCCCCAGCCGCTTCTCATTCTGTTCCCATTCCCATTCTCCGCTATGTGCAACAAAGGTCCGTCAAGTTTTAAATTGATCTAACATTAGGGGTTGGAGATATAAGTGCATGTTTTCTTCTTTTTTATTTGAGGAACACAATGAATCACATCAGGTTTATACTTACACATTCAAAAGACATGAGGCTGACTTTGTTGAGCCTACAGTCATGCTTGCCCCACCTCTGTGCATCACAGCTGTGTCTTGCTTGTGTCTTTAGGGGCGGGTAAAAATCGATTCTCTTAAGTATCACAATTCTTTTTTTTTTTTAATTACTATTTTTTAATTGAATCAGCACCATCGTGATAGTATATTGATGAGCAGGGACAGCTAAATGTAGCAGTTTACTTCAAAAAGTATATATTTTTTATTCATTCTATTGTGTATGTACATTTTATTGACCACTTTTATATGCAGTATAGCACTGATGTTGCTGAAATAAAACTCAGCATGACTAACTGATGTGATATGTATTGCTTTTGGAAATATGACTCATGATATACAGTCTCCAGAAGTGCATGATTCAACTTTTTCACATCTAGTGTTAAAAAAGCAAACAAAAATCACAATAAATTGTAATATCACAATACTTGTAGAATCGCAATACTTAAGAATCGCAATACATATTGAATCGGCACCCAAATATCGTGATAGTATTGAATCGGGAGAAATGCATATGATCCCAGCCCCACTCTGCATGCCTTATGCATGAGAGTGGAGACGGACAGATGCCTGTGTGCTGTGTAGAAGTGGCAATTTCTTTAAATTTAAAGTATTTTATGGTATGCTACAACACCATCTTTCTCAACTACAATGTGTGTGTGTGTGTGTGTGTGTGTGTGTGTGTGTGCACCTATATCAGTATGTATGTATACAGGTGCATGCATTTATGTGTGTGTGTGTGTCAGATGAAGGTTTGTTTGCCAGTATCTGTGCCCAGTCAGCTTGTTCCTTGCATAAGAATAAGTAACTCCACATTAATTAAAGTCATTCAAGTCTGACCATTCTCTTTTAAAGCAACATCTGCTTGGCTGATGTGCCACCTCCAAATTGCTGAGATTGAAGCCCCGGGAGCTTTCAAGCAATCAATTTTAGTTTTTCACATTTTTTTGTTAGCACGGGTGAGCTGACTACCTTATTTTGTTTGCTGATGGAAATAAAATTGGGGGCTCTGTCAGAAGAACATAAATTGGATGGTTTTATTGGTGATTATAAATAGCAGTTCATAACAGACGTGTCTCCATCATCCCACAACAAATGAAGCCATCTTCCAAATGAAAGGCAGCACAGCCACTTTTATACGCCTGTTCATAACCAGTACTCACCCACTTAGAATATTCACTAAGCTTCAATTTTAGCAGGAATATCATCAAATGTAAAACAATAGTGACATGTATGGTTTGAGAATTCATATTAAGGGATAATTCTAATAATCTAAGTGTTTAATAGGAACAAAAAGTTTTGGAATCAGTCCAGCATTGAGCAAGAGCACTATAACAGGCAACCGTGAAACATGGCTGTAATGTAATCCAATGAGGCAACCTCTCTGCATCAAAGTACGTCCACTAAAAGCGCTTGTTTTGCCACTGACAGGCTCAGATTAATATTATAAGTGTCTGACAACATTATGGAAAGCTCTGACACTCAGTGCGCATTACCTTCACTCTGTCTGCAGCAGGTCTCTCCACTCTTGGAACAGCGTTTTTCTTTAGGCAAAGTGCTTTGGTATGGGACCTCTTCTTTGACTGGGAGTCGTGATCCAATTAGTCCAAACAGCCACTGCAGACCCGGTGGTCTGCGAAGCGCAGTGTCCGGACAGGAGGGTTAGCATCCATTTGTAGCACAACTAGCCACAGCTTCAGCGTGTCCCAATCCAGCAATGGTAGTCGATGAAAGCTGCACAAAGAGTGGCACGACATTCTGTTGGCACAACTCGGAAATGTGCAAACGCGAACCACTGGTTATTTCTTTTATTCTTATATAACACTAAGCTACTCTCTCTGAAGTCCAACTCTGTAACTGCTAACGTTTCCGCTCTTCCCTGTACGGCTCTCTGTTTACATTGTTATCTTCCTCCCGCGAGATTTCAGAGCTAGGCTTCTCCTTGACCGAGACTTCTGTCACACACGTCTGTCTCTGAAGGGATGCTCCCATGATGTTATCATATACATATAATATTAATCTGAGTCTGTCAGTGCGCAAGCGCTTTTAGTGGACTTTGACACAGACAGGTTGCCCCATTGGATTACATTACAGCCGTGTTTCGTGGTTGCCAGTTATCGCGTTCTCGCTCAATACTGGACCGATTCCAAAACCTTTTGTTCCTGATAATCATTTAAACCCAGATAGAGGGGAAAATAGGGTCCAGGTTAAAAAAATTGAAATTATCCTTTCAGAGCTTCATGTCTCTGAACCCAAGTGTCCACAGGGGACTTTATACAGCATCATAAAGTATGTATGTTGATGTCTGCCTGTGTTAGGTACTTGTGGGACTAGGTGCCACCATCAGAGGCAGGACGTCGAGGCTCAGGTGTTGTTAAGGGAGTGATATGGCCCCTGAGGAAAGGTGCCTGCAGCTAGAATATACCTAAAATCCTCACTCTACCAGGACCACGAGTGTTCAACATCCTATATGTGAACCTCTTGCCTCCTTCTGTTTCACTGCCTCTTCTCCGTTTCTTATTCATCTTATTTACATCTATTCCTCTCCTCTCTAACTCTCCAGGTCTCCATTATTTCTTTCCGAGGCTGTGGTGTGAAATATTATTCGATATACAGAGAAAGGCCCAAACACTGCCATTTATCAGACTTAGAGAGAGACATATGGGAGCAAGGCGCACGGGCTAAACAGATTCCTGAATGGGTCTCACTACAGTTGGTAATCAACAGTAGCCTCATCTCACTTACGTTTGCTCCCCTCCATCTCACAGTGACGTCTCTCCATTACAGAAATGTGCGGAGGGATGCACACACAGTCAAGGGATACAGATACTTGTGCATAAATCCAAGAAATTTCTATCTGCTCTTCACTCTTCTCTCATTGCCTCGTTCTCTCCTGTATTTACTGTTCACTCGCCGTCACTGCTTGTTCCTCACTTCTGCCGATCGATCTTTGTTTAATTTCCAAGTTTGCCTTGTCTATCTCCCAAACCCCCTCTCTATTTTCCTTTCTAAGTCTCACTAATCTCTCTCTCCCTTGAATCCGCTCTGTGCTGCCAGTCCAAAGAACACAAACAAATCAAGCAGAGGCCAATTGGTTTATACTGTAGTGCCACATGTGCTTCAGCAGTTATATCGATAGTTACACATGGCAACTCAAGCTCTATGGTCACAAGCAAGAGCCCCTCTCCTGGGGCTCTAATGCCCCATGAGAGGCTCTAATGCCTCTCATGGGGCAGCCTCATCTATACAGCATTTTAGATCTGTTTTTATTACACACATGGGATGCACGTCTTCCCGGACCAAGACAATCTAATTTTATTCAGCACTGCAATCTCCACAAGCCATGCATGTCATGTGATGGGCATAATACATGCATGCTTTTCTACTGCCTAAGCCTTTTATATATTTATTTTTTCTTTCCTGGGGCTCATGAGTTAAGTGTAGAAATACTTTCTGCAACGGATTTAATAAATACGTCCTACATGTATTGCCAAAGTGCAAATTATTTACTTTGGTCAATTTATTTAGGTCATATTTATTCACTGTCATAATAAACTCTATATATACTAAGGGTGATTGACTACACCATTATCATTATCGCCACTGTATGTGTATGTGTATCTGTATCTGTTCAACCAACTAAATTAACTGTATCTGTATCTGTACTCAGAATGGCCATGATTTAAAACTGAGGTGAGTGTTTAAATGTCACAGTCCAGTCTGGATTCTCTTTGTTCCTTGTCTTTTGTGTTATAGTTTTGTCTTTGTGCTCTGTGTGTCCCTCATGTTACCCTGTAGTCCTCTGATTAGTCCCCTGTAAGGTCGAGCATGCTGCTCCCAAACCATAACAAGCAATTGAAATTTCTTGGCTAATGTTTCCTCTATTGTCTGTGTGTGATCCCCACCTTAGCTCCTTCTCAACCCCGATGTGACCCCCCTCTCCTCTTTGACCCCCCAGCCTGCTATACAAGCCTCTGCTCCTCATTGGTCACTTTGTTATCTGGTTGCTATTAGCTTACTATCTCAGTGGCTGTCCAGTGCCTGTCCTCACTGAGTCACAAAGTCACTCTGGAAATAATGTTAAACACAATATGGACTCGGTGGTTTTTACATAGATAATACTAATGTGGTTTGACTTTGAAAAACAAGAGCCAATCAAGATGTGGTACAGTCCTTTTAAGGAGCTCACAGAAGGGTATGCCTCAACCCAGCGAGGGAGGAAACTACAACAAGACAAAAGGTGATGTTTATCTGGATGAACACAAACCATCTGGGGCAAGATGGGATCAGTTGTGGATTTAGGCATTTTGCCTAACTCCCAGCAAACCATATGTCTTGCACTGGAAGCCAGTCTGGCTGGACTTGCAGTAGAGTACCCAGAAGGACTAAGGCCGGTGGCACTCACTGGCCAAAATCTGGCTTCCTCAGACAAGAAGAACTGAGCTTTTAGCTGATAGAATTTAGTTAGTTCTGGTCTCTCAAGTGGGTGATTGTGAAAAGTTCCATTATTATCCCACTTCGCAGTAAAACCTCACAAGCTGTTCACCTTTGACCTTATCTCAGCAAAGCTCAATGGTACTGGGCACTGTTGGTTGTTGGATTTGTTAGTTCACAATTTTGACATCATCAACAGGCCTGGCAGGAACAGCACTGAAGCAGGCTTGCTGTCAAGAATAGAGCCAAGAGAGGAGAATATAGACTGGCAAAGCATGGCAGGCTGGTGTTACTGCAAGTCTACTTAGAAGTACGTCAGGGTTCTTGGGTCCTCTGAAGCCTCCCCTAGGTGTGTGGAACAGATCACAGCTTCCCCTGAATGTGATACCCATGTATTTGCTTTTCCTACACGCCTTCAGCTAACGAGGTCGTCACCATTCATAAACCACAGAATTGATAAATTGCTGTGTAAAGCAAACTTTTCCCCGGCAGAGATTTGAAAACCAATGGATTTTGATCACATGTTGTGTAATCTATAGTACTGCAGCATGATTTGCAAAATGGTTGGTTGCAATGTAAATTGCAAGCAACCAACCAACCAACCAATTGCAACTGCACCTTAATGGGCCAAACATTCAAAATCACTGGTATGGTCCTTTAAGTAATATAAGTAGTGTAATAATGGGTGACCTTCATTTTTACTTGAGTAGTCTATATGAATTTCAAGTATGAATTTCAATAACTTTTTACAACCCTGTCATACTGCAGGTAATTCAGCCCATATTTCCAAAAAAATGGACATGATTGTAATTAGCTATAGTCACTGGAGGGCTTGCAGACCTGCTTGTAAATAACACCTCCCTCTTCCCTTACAGCAGGAGAAGGCAAGTAAGCTTGGGCGAGAGACTTTTTTTTTTCTAGAGTATTAGGTACTGGGTTTGGCTGGTGCTTATTGCTGGGGGTTAAGAAAGATACAGATGTCGGGTGCAGACTTGAGAGGTAAGTTGGCGAAACATGAACCTGCATTCTAGCAAGAGAAAATGATATTACCCAAAAATCCCAAGACAAAGACTGAGAGTGAAAAAAGGGCTTTCAGTGAAGATGGGACTGAGAAATATGCTTTCATCCTACCAGTTTCATCAGTGTGAAAATACTTGCTCCATGTCTCCTCAGTTAGTTTGGGGATGTAGATCCCTGTCATCAGCCTCATAATTGCCCTGCATGTATCAAACTCACAGTTGGCAGCAATTTGCTGGCCAAGTCGACAGGAAAATGCCAGGCTTGCAAAAGACTCCCTCATCACTAGGAGCCTGTAAAGATGAAAAAAAAAGTACATTTCCATTTTAAATATTAAATTTTTACATTTTACTATTTCACTTTTAAACCACCAGGAGATCAATGTAATCAACGATGGAGAACCTTCCAAGATGTCATGGTAAAGCACAAATGAAAAAATCCATCAGGTGGCTCTGGAGCAGAAGTAGTAAAATAGTGAAAATATGCTGGGATTATGGCCTTCCTATTGCCAGGAAGTTGAGAATGTAAGCTGAACATGAGCTCTGGTATATTTCTCCCATGTATGTGTATAGCCATTAGAACATACACCAATTTTTTGTTATTTTACCAGCTCAGAATCTACTTTACATATAGCAATCTACAACCTAAACATGCCACTGGACATGAGCCAGACATGTCTTTTGGAGGAAAGTGACCTGACCTTCAGCAGTACCACCTACATCTTCCTCACTGGTCGGCCCAGCCTGTTCCCCTGATCAAAAGCCCAAAAGGCGTGACATGAAGAAAAGGGCAACAAGTTCCGTGGAGGAAAAACTTTTGTCGATTATAAAACACCCTCCTCCAAAACCTCACATATCAGGGGATGAGGATGCCCTCAGTCTGGTACCAGTTCTGAATAAATTAAAGGAATATATACAAAATACCATTTTTCCACTTTATCCAGACTGAAACGAGATCTTCCATACCATTTTCACCTCTGTATGTCCACTGGTTTGATTCCTGTGGGTAGCATTTGGTGTTAGTTTGGTATAAACTCTGAAGCTGTCTTATTTACAGTGTATTATCATGTGTATTGCACGATAATGAAATACATGTCTGGGTTGTGTGTGTGTGTGTGTGTGTGTGTGTGTGTGTATACATACATACATACATACATACATACATATATATATATATATATATATATATATATATATA
>OMKZ01050649.1:0-11593 GCA_900302535.1 Neoniphon sammara | reverse complement strand
CGATACGATAATGATAATTTGACATATTTGTATTTTAAAAAACTATATCACAACTTGTAGTTTATGCACACCTGACGGTAAGAAAGGCTAAGATGTAGTGAGCAAAGATGGATGATTTAATATTCCACAGCTCTGATCTAACCAAATCAAATCAACATCACTGTTGTTAACAAAAACAAGGAACAGTTCTGACTCTTCATTTATTTCATTAGTTCATTTATTTTTTCTAATACATCAAACTTGGGTCATACAGCCCAAGCTTGCAACCCCATTTATAAGATTTGTTGTGTTGAAACTTGCAGACTTTTCCCCTCCTCTCGGAACTCTGCAGAACATGTATTCAAGGGCGTAAATTTGGGTTAAACACTGGGAGGGTTGAGATCTCCATCCAATTTAAAATTGTTGGTTGGTCTTTTGTCACTCTTTTCATTTTGTGCACTGGCGTGCGTCCTCCCACCGGCAGTTACTTGCGCTGTTTGAGAAGATGAGGACATGTGAGAGGATGGGTGTGGGGCACAACCAGGTCTCACAGCAGGGATGGGGAGGGGTTGAAAAAAATTTTATTCTATGCTTGCTAATTACATTGAATCAAGAAAATAAACTGCTTTATCATGTTTTATAACAGCTTTTATATTTCCTTCATCATTATGATATGATATTCGGGGGGGCGGGCGTTGTACTGGCCGGTTTTGATTTACGCCTGTGCATGTATTGCAAATTGCAATCATGTTGTCTTCCTCTGAAACCTGTTGAAAACCTCCACACCGGCGATGCCATAACCGCTTTTTACAAGAGTGCATGTGCAAAAGAACAGAGCAGACAAGGAAACTGACACACAGAAGATACTTAACTAGTGTCAGATGCTTGCAGCTCGAAACTTTGTTCCAACTTAAAAAAAATTCAGCTTATTGAGGACAGGGGTGCTATTATTTTACTTTCCTGGTATCTTTCATACTTTCTGAGTTATTCAACTTTATTTCAACTTTTTTTGCCATTGGAATGAATGGGACATAATATTCAAAAATCAGCAATTTTTCAACTTTTTTAACTCTTTCATACTTTCAGCTAGAAACTCTCTAAATGTTCAGCACCTAACCCTTTAAAGCAATTAATTTTGAGCAATGAGCAATTAAACTTTTTGATATCTTTTATAGTTTTTTAAATATTCATTTATATTCCACAATATTTTTTATAATAAGAGTGTATTAACCAGAAGCTCAAGCCCAGCCCTGTTTGAACCGTGACTACTCTGGCATACTGTCACCTAGAAACATCATTCAAACTGTCAACAGGTCAGCACAAGTGATAGTTTATTTGTATCAAGCAACTTTTTATCTTTTGTGGTTTTTGATAAATCACAGGTTAAGTTTTATGTTATTTTCCAGTGCTGGTTTAGAGTGTGTCACGTGATCCCCGCTCCCAGTATACATACATGGGCTCTGTGTTTCCAGCTTTTTAATACATTTTAAAAGTGTTGGTATTCCCAAAATTTAAAACATATACCCAATAATAATCAAAATGTTCCCCATATTTTGTTGTCTCCAGAAATGTTAATATTGAAGCAATATGACTGATCACGTTTTTAAAAGAAGCGTCCTTGTGTCACAGGGCTGTACAGTGCAACAGTTTTGCTCGCATTTGCTATCAAAAATTATGTGTGATGATAAATATAAATCCACTCGCACATGTGCGATAGGCTGCGTTGCTGGAGATCTGTCCTGACCAGGGTGTAAAATTAACATCCACCATCTGCCAGATGCGGGTTATTTTGTAGAGTGGCTGGTAAATGTGGTAGTCTCTCACATGCCACAGCGGCGGGTGACCAAACTTTGTCTGTGTTGCGTTCAGTAGCCAAGCAACCCATCGTGCATCACGGCCACAAGACTTGTCCTCTCGGCTGAAATCGCGACCGCTAAAATCTAAAATTACCAGTGATGTTAGATTGAATTTTCCAAAGCAATATTACAACCGATAGATGGGGGTACCCCAGTGGATCACTGTGTAGAGTGTGTACCACATACTTGAGGCTGTGCCTTAGCCGCAGCGGCCCGGGTTCGATTCCAGCCCTGTGTTTCCCCTCCCACTGGGCCTGATGGACGGACTTGGGATTCGCATGCATAGATTCACACACACTCCCAGTGTGTAACGGCCACTTACCCCATTCACAGCATTAGCTGTGCTAGTCCACTGATGTATTTAGAGGTCGCTAAATTTCACCTTCCCAATGCTGCATTTAGGGTCAGGCTGGAAAATTTGTCTCTCCTCCTCTGCGTCAGCTCCAGTTCCAGCCTCTCTCTCAGCTGCTTTGCTGTTTTAAATTTAAATAAAAAGTAAATGTTCCGTGACTAGCCTTGCTAATTTCCAACGTATCTTAGAGATTTTACGTGAGGAGGGGTCAAGGCGCCAGTACATAACAGACTATAGTCTAACCAGGGAAAAAACTTAGACTACTGCCATGAATCTAAGCCACTGACTCCTACAATAATCATAATCACATCCACAAATCTCCCCCAAAACTGAATGGGGGATTTACAAACTATTTTTTAGCTGTGCTGCATCAGATCGCCACCTCTACATCTGTCAGTGACAGTGACTGACTGACTGATTTGACACTGATATTAGTCGTATTTTGGTTCATATAATCCAATAAACAGCACGTCAGTTTGACATCATTTTAGCTGGTAACATTGCTGTTGGAAACATCTTTGATGTTGAGATGGAGGTGCGCTCGCTCTCTCTGGCCTATCATGTAAATTAAGGTGCCACTCATAACGTGAGCTAGATACTATTAGATTATATATTTATTTTTATTATTATTTTTCCAATTGGGCTTCTTAACTTTTTTTTCTGTCTAAACTATGTAAATTAAATTTAAAATGAAACATTATTATTTATGGCCATTATCAAAGGCAAACTAATTGTAGATGGATAGGGCTTGCAGTAGCAGCATCGCAGCAGAAACGCTGTTGGTGTGGACGCCGACACGTGTGAGCCGCAGCAGCTCAGCAATGCAGCCGTCATGCATCTTGTGTGGACCAAGCCTAATAGTGGATGGTATTGCAGCAGTGCCCCTATAGCAAAACGATATACACATTAAAAGAGATGCTGTGCGCATTTACACACAACACAGCTGTGTAACTTCAATGATTATTTCTGCACATCCACACACAGTCCAGGTTCACACAGTGAAATTGTTTGGAGTAAAGCAACCTTTCTCCTGATAAAGCCTGAGCTGAGCTCTATGAGAGCTGTCTAAAAAATATTTCAGAAGCTAAAAAAAGTTTAACTACAGTTTTT
This sequence comes from Neoniphon sammara, assembly GCA_900302535.1. NCBI lineage: Eukaryota > Metazoa > Chordata > Actinopteri > Holocentriformes > Holocentridae > Neoniphon > Neoniphon sammara. Next base: position 8,296 of record OMKZ01050649.1, on the reverse strand, counting down.
AATTTTGCTGATTAAATGTCCCAAGATATTTGCTGCGATGACATTACTGTGTGCATGGAAACGTTTACAATTACTGAAAGCAGCTTCATTAATCTTTAAAGTAAATTGTTAAAGAAAACACCCATACGTAAATACAACACTGAAATCACCTGGAACAGGCCCCAGGAATCTCTCTGAGCAGTACGACCAATTGAACACAGCGGTCAACCGTGGTATTGCGAGTCACGTGATGCCCTGTGGGCCAAAAGACTATTTCTCCATAGGGAACAATTGGAAAAGAGACACCGCTAAAATGGTTAGTAAATTTTTCTGACCACCACTCATGATCGTTATAGACTCTTTTAATTGCCTACTTTTAGATCCTTGGGGTCATTTTTCTTTGCAACCCCCCAAAAGACACATTAAGCGGTATTTTTCTAGGCTTTGTGAATGCAACTGAGGGCCACAGGAACGCCAGTCTGCGTGTTCTTGGCCAAAACCAGAAACCAGAGTATGGTGGTTGGTTCCGGAGATTTGCAAGTGTATAACTCTGCCATGTTAAACTATTTTCAGTGAGTCAAAGGAGCACAAAAGATACAAATATGTTAATGTATTTTATTTTATTTTATTTAGTTTATTGAGTCAAGTAAATGTTAGATAATGTTAGATAACCAGCCAATAGCAGCAGCTTGCTTAATTTACAGATTGACTGTAAAATTTGTTTTAATTGACTTGAAGTTACTGGGCACAATATGTCTGTTTATAACTGAAAATATTATATTGAGGTTAACAGCTATCTTGAAATTGTCATTGACAGTACATACCTATGTACAAAGTCTTCCCTTTTTTCTATTAAAAGAGTATATAGACCCAAAGGGATTTTCTGTGATTTTCAATATCTTAACACAGGTTCACAGTATTGTGTTGCTGTATTATATAGGTTATGAAAACTGTATTGATTGTTTCCATACGTGCATTTATAGAACAGTATAAATTCAGTCTATATATAGCATAATTATCCTATTAATTATGTAATAATCGTTCTAGGTCTTAATTCTTAGACTAGACTACTTTTTATAATTGGTGGTGTGACATCTTGTCTGAAAATATTCCAAATGATGACTGTTTTGCATATTAGACAGACTTATATTAGGGCATATGCAGAGCAACAGCATACAGTTTACATAGGACTCCATTGAACTGTATTATCTATCATAACATTAAGTGACCCACCTTTGATCCAGTGTAGCATTGTTCATTAAGCTTTCAATCAGTTGAAGAATAAGAAAAAATATCCCAATTCAGACAAAACAAACTTCATTTGCACATTAATGACATCTAATGCTGTCTTACACAAAATTTTTAAGTTCTAATAAAGCATTGGTAGACTGTGACATTAAGTGTAATATGCCACTCAAGGTAAGAGCAAAGTTATTGAATATTAAAAGATCATCATCACTATAATCTATGTCCACTTGTGCTTCAGAAAAGGGATGAGACAATATTCAAATCTTAATAATGAAAGTTTATTATGAAACAATGAATATTTTTTGGGATTAAATAGAAGTACAATTAGAATTACAGAAAAGACACAGAATTAAATAAAAGTACAGAGAAGTCTATACAACAGGCATGACACGTAAAGGCTGTGGTTTCCAGTAGGCTGTTTTTCCCCCAAGCTGCTCTTTAGGGGAGGTTTAAGAAGCACGACAGGCAATTTTCTAAATAAATTTTATTCCCATATTTTTAAACTGCATTACATTGCTAAAGCCTAGGTAGCTGTTCTGAGTGTATAGGGAAGGTATAACACCAGTGTTAATTATACTTATTGTTACATATATCGTTAGAGCCGATGGAGCAATAGGTTGATTACTTTTTTCACTGGACCACTCTGTTGGAAAAATAAGGTATAGTAAGTTACTCCAATAATACCGCTGGTGCAATTTAATAGTCTGGTAGCTTCAGACCATGACTGTGCTTCAAGCACGTTAGCTAGAAGTCATTCTGCATGGGAGACTGAAATAACGTTACGTTACTTTAGAAAACACAACAGTCCATTGATCACTGGCAGTGTAAATCTGTTGCTAATGTTATATTATCCTCCTGATCTCAGCCAATTTATGTTCAGAGAATTAAATCCGCTATAAAGCAAAGTGTCGTGTTTTTTTGTGATATGCATATGTAACTAATATTACTCATGAACCATGTGGTTCACATCAATGCCAGGTTAGCATGTCAGCTAAAATGCTACTGTTATGTTAAGCAGCTAGCTAACTTAATTGTCCACGATATTTTGCTTGGCGCTAAATCAAACAAAGTCAGGGTTAAATTGAGTTAAACATATACACATATTTTATATCAACGTTAGATGAATAAATCAGACATTTTACCGTACCTTATGCACTGTTTTCCACCAGTGAAGCTTCATTAATCATGGACTGATGGTTACACGCAGAAGTAGCCACATGCACGGCGCTGGGGCTCATTCATGTGGGCCAGACAGGAGTAAACTGCGCATGTGTAAGACAAAAGTCAGACTGAGCATGTCCGCAAGTTATCGCAAGCAGGAAGTAAAAAGGCTTCAATTGGTCATATGCGCCAGTGAGCAGGATTCCATTCGAATGAATGAGGGGGCCATCCTGGATTCAGTATTTAGATATATAATACATCTATAACCTGAAAAGCTTGTGCTGCTCGAAATAATTTAAAAAGCAACATAGTCTACAGAGACAGGTAAAGGTGGAGTTAAATACGGGTCGTGCAGGTGCGGGTCTCTAAATTGGAGAAAATAATTAATTTAGGTGGGTGGCAGATGTATGGTTTATGCATACACATGAATTCGGATGATATCAGAGCAGATCCGCACATCACCACCAGTGTTTCCCCTAAGATTTTTTCAGCAGCAGTGCTGTTGCGCGAACACCAACGAGCCCACAATATGGGGACCCATATTTGTGGGCACCGGTGAAGGAATGATTTGAAACTACCTTACAAACCAGAGTTTGAGATAGGTTTATTCAAGTTCATGAAGTCAAGTGCATGTTAATTTACCATGAGCTTTTGACACCAGAAAGGCTCTGCAGGCCCAGATAGCTGTAGTTGTAATAAATGTCAAAGAATGAAATGCCTCAACACAGAAAATGACCATGCACTCTTTTAATTGAACATAAATAGAAATAGATAAACATATCTAACAAAACATGTAACAGCTGTCTTAAAACTGACTCACTACTACACCACTATACCAATACTACACTACAGCACAGCAAAACTAAGTAGCCTCAGTGCCATAGGCTACATCCTATGATAGTATTTACAACAAAAATAGCGGATGGGGAAAAAATCGGAAATTTCATAAAAATGTGGGAGAAAATAAGGGGAATTGAAACTCCAGGAGAACAGCGGGAGATGGGCAGGAAAATCAGAAGAGCTGGCAGGTGGGATGCAGATTTGACCGTTTTATAGGCTAGTGTATTTTCATTGTGTTTTCTTGAGAAATTCACTCGTGGCACACTGAAAAATTAGACAGCCGCATGCTCTCTCTAGCTGTAGTGAAGTGCGTGCGTGTGTGTATGTTTTTGAATTAGTGATGCGCGGATTGCAGTTATATTCGCGGACACTGAAATAACACATTGTTAATTACGAAAATGTTAATATTGATTAGATTCTCTAAAATGTGACATTTTAAGCTTCATTTCTTGTAAGGCACGAACATAGGGGCGTTTATTATTTATGTTGGACAGCCTTGTTTGTGTTTGGGACATTCAGAATTTTAATTTGAAGGGATTAAAGATCATACACGATAACTGTTGCTGCTCGAAATTATTTAAAAAGCAACATAGCCTACAGGTGGAGTGAATTGCAGTTCCATGCAGATGCGTGTCTCTAAATAGGAGAAAATAATTCATTCGGGTGGGTGGAGGTTGATGGTTGATGACGTTGGGAGCTGATCCGCGCATCACTAGTTTTTATGTGTATCTGTGTGTGTGATGGGGGCTCCCGTTTGTTTCATTCGCTCACTTCTAACTCTAGTCAGCTGTGCACAGTGGAGAAAGGGCAAGTGGTTCCGTTCCTCCTGATTATTATGTACAATGTGAAATTTTAGCAGCGGCGCTCATCATTCAGCAGCGGTGGTGCGCCGCCGCTAAATACATATAGGGGAAACACTGACTACAGTGTACTTGTAAAACATTCTGGAGGCCTCCAGGATGTTTTTAGAAGTGTAGCGCAAACATTGGCTGATTCACTGTGTGGAGTGATTTTTATGTATGTATTTATTTATTTATTTTTGGTGACCCCACAGCGGGCGCTATAGTAACATTATAACATGATAATTATACAATTCTATTGTCTTTAAAAAAAATGAAACTACATAAGTGCTCATTGGCCATCAGTAAAACACCACCATGCTATTTATTAACTAACTCTTAAATATAATATTCTATGTTAACAAAATTCAGCAAAGTTGTACATATGGAGATGCTGAACAAGTCTGTCACATTTGATACAATTTCACCTGTGGGTGGCGCTCAAAGATTTGAAAAATTGCCGTGTCGGCAGCCGTTTGCCGTTGCAGCAGCTGTCAGCAACATCTTGCAGCTCTCACAGGCATTTTCTTCAGAAAATACTTACATTCTAGTGTCATTGGAATACTACACAATAAAAAATTCCCTTTATCTGCCGATAATTTATCTGGCTGATATATATCGTGCATCCCTAGTGCACGTGCAAGTGGACACCCTTTGGGATGACTGCGGAGACTTTACAGTAACAAATGAAATTTATGGTCCCGTTGGCCCAGTGCTGCCCCTGCCCCTGACTGTCAAATCTAAATGAAACATGAGCGCAGGAAAAAGCTTTATAGCTCACAGGGTAATTTTGTGTGAGGAACGAACATTGCTCGCTCTTTCAGGTTGTGTGTTCATTCCAATATAGATTCCTGAGTGCTTGCAAGCTGCAATATTGCCCACAAAGATCAAGTTTCCACAAAAGCTGTACCCAAGCAGAGCAGTGCCATTTACTTTGCATCAGCAGTCCTCTTGCTTGTGTGCAAGATCTCACTTATTGATGGTATTACAATGGAAATGTGACTAAATCTAAATGGCAAAGAAATACTTGCACTGCACTCTTGTAATATGGGGGAAGTTTTCTGAAAGAATTAACAGTCGGAATAAGCCGCTTGTCAGTGTCAATCACATTCTGTTTGGTGTCAAGATGTGATGACAATAATTGTAGACTTTGTTGTTCTTAATCAGCTTTCTGAGTTCATGCTTTACAGCAAACCAAACATTTTACTGGCCACCACGTACTAAAAATCCAGCCAGTCATTTTGATTGCTTGTTCCAAGTGTTAATGACTACTTTAACATGCAAACAAGAAACCATATTATTGTGAGTAACCGAATTAAGGCAGTATCTGATTACTCAAAAAAACCCAGTTAACATGCACAAGGAATAATCCGTTCCCCTTTTTACATCGCATTTCAGAAATCAGATAACCACCATACAAGGGGAAGAACCTGATTACTAAAGTGCAATTGGTGCATAAATGCACCAGTTGTAATGGTTAGTCTGTGTCCAGTCAAGACAGTCTTGCAGTGCTGAATCTTATGTTGCATTCGAGTCTTATACAGGGTTTCTACTCGTCTTGAAAACTTATAGAAAATCAAATTTCAAATTCAAGACTTGAAAAGGTCTTAAATGGTTATTTTCAGTGATTGGTCTTGAAAAGGTCATGAATTTTGAATTCGGTGATCTCCCAGCCTCAGAGAAGTCAGAAGGGCAGAGATCCAACTGAGCGGACGTGTGCGTGTGTGTGTGTGTGTTTTACCATGTAATAGGTCTTGATGTTTTACTTGAGTTGTGAAAAAGTCTTGAATATAATGTCATGAAAGGGGTAGAAACCCTGTTAAGGGAATATCCAATGCCATGACTTGACAGTTAATAGCAGCAACCTGAAGTGTTTAGATGTTCAAACTTGTTTGATACCCTAAAACTCTGTGATAGAAGATTTCTGTGGTCTTTGGTTGCTCTTGATCAGCTTTCTCTCAGTTGATGCACATGTGCTTAGTGACTGATATATTTAAGTTCACATATTACACCAATCCAAACATTGCTGTGTCAACTGCAACTCAGAATCCCAGAAAGCACTTTTGTCCTGTTATGGCTTTTAGGAGTTGTGCTAACAAAAAGATTAAGATGATAAAAGTTGTCATTTTATTGGTAGTATTTTTAAATTCCCAGAATGCCCGAATTCAGATAGTCATTCAAGCAGTTCATCGCTGAACCCTGAGTAGTATTTAGCCTCTAATAACTAAGGTGAAGGGCATTTTCAAGTAGGAAACACTGTTATTTTCTTTTTGCTGCTTCTCCTGTAGGATTAAAACTTGGCACTTCATGGTTGGCTTGTTGCTACTTTTTGTGTCAGATGCAGACATATTTGATCCCTGGGGAGTCTGTGTCTCATGTCTTTTGTATTCCTTTTCTCTATCAGAAATGGTGGACTCCATGAAAAACGTGGCCAGCATGGATAAGGAGCTGACCGTGGAGGAGAGGAATCTGCTGTCAGTAGCATATAAGAATGTGATCGGAGCCAGAAGAGCCTCTTGGAGGATAATCAGCAGCCTCGAACAGAAGGAGGAGAGCAAGGGTGGAGAAGACAAACTAAAGATGATCCGGGAATACAGGCAAACGGTCAGCCACAGGGATGACGTCAGAGTAGATTCACTGTTTGTGGACACTGCAACTTGGCTAAAAGGTCATGAGCAGTGTGAGAGTGTACATCTATGTAGTCTTTCAAATCAGACACTGTTCTGCAACTTTTCTTTGGGAAACTTTAATGGCTGGAATCAGCTTGCTAAGCTTAACTATTGTTCAAGTCACATTGTTAGGGAAACAAGGAACTCTCAGTGTTTCCCCTATATGTATTCAGCAGCTATATGTATTCAGTGCGCCACTGCTGAATGATGAGTGCCGCCGCTAAAATTTCACAATGTACATAAGAGGAACGCAAACCACTTGCCCTTTCTCCACTGCGTGCAGCTGACTGGATCTAGAAGTGAGCCCCCATCACACATACAGATACACATACAAACTAGTGGTGCGCAGATCGGCTCCCGACATACATCCGAATCTGCGTGTAAGCATAAACCATCCACCTGCCACCCACCCAAATTCATTATTTTCTCCATTTTAGAGACCCGCACCCGCATGGAACTGCATTTCACTCCACCTGTAGGCTGTGTTGCTTTTTAAATTATTTCGAGCAGCAACACTTAAGCAGCAAAACTAAAAACTAGTTATAAACTTGACAGAGGAAACTCTCCAGGGGAAATTAACCACTGAGGCATCGTGTGTAAATGGCGCAGCGTCTCTCTTAATGTGTATATCGTTTCTGCTGCAGGGGGTCACTTCAAGACTGTATTTTATAAACTCAAATAATCAGTAGCACACCTGTCAATGCTCCCATTTTCCTGGGCTCCCCCCATATTTCAAGGCCATCTCCCGGCGCCCTCCCATTTTACTGTTTCTCCCAGGAAACTCGCGTTATTTGCACAGCCTTTAAACTTAATTGTCATACACGGATCCATAAGTTTTGTATGTTTGTCTGCCGTTCCCCAAGTTGCCAGATCACATATAAAGCACAATCTACACACACAATCCACACACTTATGTATCTGTCACCGCAACCTGGCAACCCACAACCCAGTTGGATTCAAGGGGCGTGTGCGCAGCTGTTCTCTGTGCAGAGACAAGCCAACTAACTAGATGTCGTCCAAATGTAAGTAATGTAAAGAAATATACAGAAATATAAAGAAAAAGAAGAGTAGCTGGGGGAAAACGCATTATTGCATTGTTAGAAGTGACAGGTATGGTCAGTAGTAAATAGTGCCCCCAAATGATTTACTTCTCAGTGGGATATATGTAAGCGTGATATAGTAACATGTTACACTGAAGTGGGCTGGTTTTAAATGAATGAACGTTTATTTAAGTAAAAGTCCTTTTTTGATATAATGAAAATGGCAACATCTGTTTCTGCAATAGCCTGAACACAGGCTATCTTTAATCCTTTCAAATAAAAATTCTGAATGTCCCGAACACAAACAAGGCTGTCCAACATAAATAATAAATTCCCCTATATTCGTGCCAGACGAAAAATGAAGCTTAAAATGTCACATTTTAGAGAATGTAATCAATATAAATTTTTTTGTAATTAATGTTATTTCAGCCACACATAGCCCATACCTTATTAATCAGAATGTTTATTTTTGTGACCCAACATGCCCAATTTGTGGATAATCCATGGTGTCCGCAGACAT
>OMKZ01050648.1:0-11791 GCA_900302535.1 Neoniphon sammara | reverse complement strand
TCTCACTGGCTGTTCAATAACACAGCCGCTCAGCCGTCAACTCCATCACTTTTTTCTTTTTCTTTTTTCTTTCGTTTTTTTCTTTTATTTTTTATTTATTTATTTATTTTTTGCTTCTTCAGCCAACTGCTCAACTCAAAGCACGACTTGGGTACTTCATTCTAACGTTGTATGGATAATCCGGGTCGACCGAGCTCGTTTCTGCCCTATCCGAGAAGAAGCGCACGGTGGAAAACGTTGATCAACACTAAAGGAGAGCAGCCGTGATACGAGGACATACAACGCATCATGAGAATACTACAGCTGCCAATAAGGTATAACAAGTGTTGATTTGATCCATAATACATCCGTGCGTAATCAGGCTTCCCGATCAGCATGTAGACTTGATTTTATGTAGTGATTTGTTACAGTATTTGCGGCTTGGGTGGGATGCGTTCATTTGTGCTATTTTGTCTTATCGCAGCGTTGGTGAGGATGTCTGCATCGCGGAAAATCTCTGTCAGTAAGCCTGACCTGTTCACACTGCAGCAGTCGGCTTCATTCTTCAACATTTACATGTGAAGAAAGAATCTATCGCCTCCACTAGCCATAAGCCGTCTGCATTGCCAAGCTATTGCCGTAGAAGTCAACGATGTGTATTGTGCTCAGATTTAAAAAATTGCCATCCCCCCCAACCCAAACAGGCTGTAGTCTATGCAGTCAGGGAAAACTGGATTTTTTTCTGCTGTTATGAAACAACTACGGTAATTTTTATTTCCACAAATAACTATTATTTTTAAAACAGTTTTGCAGTGCGTTGTAGTTCGGAGTGGAAAGTGAAGCCCTGACGCATCATTCCCATTTGGATCGTACAAGTCCCATGTATGGCTTCTGAGTTGATTATGCTAAGCCTACATGTTAAAGAGACTTCCCCCCATTATAGCCCGCATCAAGGGCCCAGTTTAGGATACTGTTCAAAACAAGCAATCAAATCTTAAATGGGCCAGATTTCAAAAGGAGGCTACAGATGTTGCCTAATTTTTGGCTTGCAGCATTATTTCCCCTTGACATGACATTGGCAGGAAAACTCTGAACTATTATTCAGTTCTCTAGATGCTAGCTGTGGCATTTGTCTTGATAACCTAGTGGAATACAGTACACTGCTTTCATTTTCCATTCAGGCCAAATGACAGTCTTTGAATTAGATGCATACATGTTGGAGTAGACTGAAATCCAGGGTGGATATGGTGTGGAGGGCTGACTCATCTAGGGATGAAGAATTCACATCCTGAAGTATACCACGCTGTGCTGTTCACCCTTTATAGTCATGGTGTGGTAACTTCTGGTGCATTTTTGAACCCCCAAAGCACTATACAGAAAGGCATATTGTTTGTGCTACTCAGAGCTGGGGTTAGCATTGGTTCAGAGTGGTTCTTATAGCTTTGCTGCAAATAAAAGATAAAAAGATACTTGCGCCATAGCTAGACTTGCCTGGTTTGTGCTCCACTCCACTGTGATTTAGAGACTCAGACTGTTGTACATGTTTGGCAGACAGTGTCATTTGATGATATCAGAGCCAACAGTTTAGGGCTCAGCACACTCCTCCTCACCTATTTTATTTCTCAGAAAGTAGGCTATAGCAAAGGGGGAACAGAGGATAAATTTAACAAAACAGCACAAGCATGTGATTCAGCCACATGATGTCATGGCACGCAGCAATCACACCTCATCAATCTAAACCTAATCAGTCCCTAATCAATCATCATCCCTACCCCTGACTTCAGCACCAAAAAAGCATCTAGAAATACAGCCACTGAGTCTCAGATTCAAGCATAATATAAAGTATTCTATATGATTATGTTCTTCCCATTGACTGTTCAACCTCAAGTGCTAAAATTAATCACAGTACAAATCACTATATAGTGAATTTGTACATGCAAATGGGATTGCACTCTTGATATCACAATTGCACATTTATAGTGTTGTAGCTGTGATATAAAGTGGTTGTCACTGCTATTCACTGTTACTGTTAATCACAGTAATTGGTTGACATATTCAGAGTGATCTACGCTGCTATAGAAAGATTAACATGACTTACTGCCAAAACTGTTTGACTCTAAAACTGTATAATAAAAATGAAACATTAATGTAGGTAAGAGAACATGATTTAAAAAGACAAAAAATTCTTTGTTCGCAGGGAGGACCTGGCATGGACCGCCGTGTCTAAATGAAGTGGTTCAGCCATGCAATGTTCCTGGAAGGCAGTGATTCTGCTGGCCTTGGCCTCCATTGCCATCCAGTACACCGCCATCCGGACACTCACCTCCAAGCCTTTCCAGCTGTGTCCCTTGCCCAGCCCACAGAATTGCGGTCTGGGCGGGCAGGAGACAGAACCTCCCTTTGAACGAGGAGCAGCAGGCGGCGGTGGCTGCGATGACTACCCTTACTTTTCCATCAATGCCACCCGTAAGACCCACATCTTGGTCCTGGCCACCACCCGCAGCGGCTCCTCCTTTGTTGGCCAGCTGCTCAACCAGCATCAGGAGGTATTCTACCTGTTTGAGCCTCTTTACCATGTCCAGACCACGCTAATCCCACGCTTGTCGCACAGCCGCAATTCGGCCGACCGTCGAGTGATGCTGGGCGCGAGCCGGGATCTCCTGCGAAGCCTGTACGGTTGCGACCTCTATTTCCTGGAGAGCTACATCAAACCCACGCCTACCAACCACACCACGGACAAGCTGTTCCGCCGTGGTGCCAGCCGGGCATTGTGCCAGCAACCTGTGTGTGACGCGTTCGGTCCCACTGATGTCAACGTGGAGGAGGGGGACTGTGTCAAAAAGTGTGCAGCTCTAAACATGACTTTAGCGGCCGAGGCATGCCGGGAGAAGCGGTATGTGGCAATCAAGATTGTCCGGGTGCCGGAGATCGGAGACCTGCGCGCCTTGGTGGAAGACCCACGGCTGAATATCAAAGTGATTCAACTTGTCAGAGACCCTCGTGGTATCCTGTCATCACGGATTGAGACGTTCAGGGATACATATCGTCTGTGGCGCATTTGGAGGGCCACGGGGCGCAGGCCCTACAATCTAGACTTGAGTCAGCTCACAGTCGTCTGTGAAGACTTTCTCAGTTCCGTGTCAACTGGTCTCAGTCATCCTTATTGGCTGAAAGGGAAATACATGTTGGTTCGCTATGAGGATTTGGCTAGAAATCCGCTGCTGAAGACGAAGGAGATGTATGACTACCTGGGGCTGCCTATGGATAAAAATGTGGAAGACTGGATACATGCAAACACTAGGGGTAGCAATGAGCCTTCAGCAAAACACAAGTTTGGTACAGTGAGAGACTCAGCGGCTAATGCAGAAAGTTGGCGTTTGAAACTGTCATACGACATGGTAGAGTATACACAGACCGTGTGTCAAAAAGTACTTCACCAGCTGGGATACAAGGCTGTGAAATCAGTGGAGGAACTGAAAAACATGTCCCTCTCACTGGTACAGGACAAAACTTTTGTACCTTTTTTGTAACAAAGATAGTTCTCTAATGACTATTTTTGATATATTTATAAATGTTGCCTTATAGTTTCCTTGGTTCAGTTTTTTCGTTTCTGTAATTTTGTTTCTTCAAATTTGCACTAAACTTTAAAGATCCTGAATGCACCGAGGGAACTATGGATGAGTCCCCAATGTTACCGAACAGCACACTTTAAAGTCAAAGTAATCAAAACAAGCTAGTTTACAAATGTCTCATTATTTACTTTTCCATGATGGATGGATGAATAGAACCAAGACAAGGCACTGTCTCCATTAATTTCCTGTATGCAAGCTGTCGTTTCAACTGAAGTAAAATGTTGCCCTTCAAATCGTGGTGGTGGGAGTGGGGAGGGAGGAGTCTTGTCTGTGAAGCAGACGGGTGTGTTTTTTTGTTTGTTTGTTTGTTTGTTTGTTTTTGTTTTTTAGACCTGTGATGACAAAATTGGACTGTACAAGCCCTACTGTGCAATAAATAGTGAATGTCGCAGTCAGCCTTTACCACTATGGCATTTCTATCCGTGGGAACAGAAGAGATACTTGTGGCAGATGTCACACTGCAAAGGATAATTGCAGACAATTAATGGGCACTCTAGCTGAAGGAACAGCATCCCACCGGCTGTCATGAGTGTTCATCACAGGATTAAGAATGATCTGTGATGGACAAACACAACTAATGAGTGGTAATGCTGCAATCCTCCTTAGGTATTTATACTTCAGGTCACATGAAGATTATTGCATCATTATAAATATGGATATAGCAACGCCCATATACTTGTCAGTTTCAAATAATTTGGAGTGTGAATTTTACACAGCCTCTTCTGTCTTTATGAATGTGTACACCACTCCAGTTTGAGGTCTTGCAGTTAATGATCCAGACTTTGAAAAATCAACTCATATGATAAACATAAAAACATTTTACTTGGTTCTTTGTTGATGATTTTACTCGAAGGAATAAGCACACATGCAGCATGTGAATTTAAAACAATATGTTTATGCTCTTTGGGTACATTATTAATTCATTGAAAGAGGAAGGAAAAAATTCAGAACCTACTTTAGAACCGACATGAAGACTGAAGGTGGCCAAAATGTATTTAAAGAATTAGACATCTTCATTTAACAATGGTATGCGTACTCGCTCAAGTGAAATGATGCAATCTTGTTGACAGTTTATAGAGTGAAGTTGGCTGATGAATGTTTATCTTGTCTAGAAGTATAAAGACTCATTCAAGAGGAAGATGGGCCTTTGCAGAATAACTGTAAATTGAAAGTTCCCATGTTTGCTTCTATCCCAAGGTTGTTTGGATAGGATCAAAGATACAGTAGAACAGCCACATTACAAAACGTGTACACTAAATCAAAGATAAAAGCCCCCATTACTGTACATGGTTGTCCATAGTTAACTAGCCCAGAATGTTGGCCAGATCCTCTAATCGTTTTCATCATGTTTGGCGTGCTGTTTCCACCAGGCAACGTAAAAGGGAAGAAGATTATAAAAAGCTGAAATCCCCCAAAGTCCTACAAAGTAATGTGTCCTGTTTTGTCATACTGCTCTTTGTACAAGAAAAACACAGACCCTTTGGACAGGTGCCAAGGCACGGAATAACTGTCCTATTTTGGAACTGCAAAATAATATTTTTTTCAGCTTAGTTTCCTATTTGTTCATTTCCAACAGACTGTTCTTCTTTTTCTGTTGTCATTGACAAATTCCTTAATTGATTAAATATACAAAAAATGGTATAATCAGTGTTATGGTGAACCTTTGCAGGTAAACTAGGCCATTAACATAATGCCTCCCAACTCGTGTCATCACTTATTTGCCAAATCATCTGCCCATTAGAACAAGACAAGTTAGTGGGCAGACTAGAGACCAATTTCTGCCAAGTACTGTATCTCTAAACCTTCTTTCTTGCAACTTAATCTGAATGTGGGTTTGCATCATGCAGCTTAACCAAAATGGCAATAGTGTGTGCACAAAACAGTTCTTATACTCTATACTGTATATTTACATAGCAAGAAATGCAAATTAGGCTTTACTAATTTAGATTCACATAAAAAAAAATCAAAATGTAGACTTAACACATTTATTCATTTAGATATAATTTTTACTGCCACATAATCTCCATCATTCACTCAACTGATTTTAGTAATGCACACAAACATTTTGCATTCAAAGGCATGGCTCATAAGCCACAGAATCAGAAGAGAGAGCTCTTCCATAATATTGGAAGCAGAATTAATTGTCTTGTCCTATTTATTACTCCAAACTCATGTTTCAAAGGAATAAAAAAAGTATAATTATGCTGGATAAAAAATAAAACCAAAATAAAATATGATTCTATATTTGTAAGTTGCCCTATCCTGGTGTATACCATGACAAAAGTTTCTGAATTTTCTTCATTGCACCTATTAAAAATACCACTGATCTGTTGAACGTGCAGGTGTAGCCTGAGTAAAGAACAAAGTCCAGCACGCTTTTACAGTAATTGGTCTTGTTTTCGACAAAGACTTTGTTATCCTTTGGATTTTTGTTCCCCTTTACAAGCTTTGATTTGGATTATGATTTCTGTGGATGGCATCACAGCAAATAACTGTACAGTTCAATGAGATGCAAATGGGGCACAGAGTTTTGAGGAAAGGCTGTGTGAACAGAACAATGTAGACTAGCTGTCCATTGATTTCCTTGCACTGTCCACTTGTTTACCCATAAGAGATAAACCGTGTGAATGGAGCATCACACACTCAGGCTCATCAGTATTGGTGACTGGATGTCCATTGAGATGCAGAGCACAAACCTTTGATCCTCCTCTGTGCCGGGGCTGGAGGCAAGCTCACTCTCCCTCTCTCTCTCTCTCCATCTCTCTCTCTCTGTCTCTCTCTCTCTGCCTGTGCTTTTTTCCATCATCCACCTCTTTCTTCCTTACAGAGATCTCAGGGGATTGTTCCTTTGCTTCAGCGCTCTCTCTCTGTTTTTCACGTTACCTCTGAATCTTCTGGATGTGCTTGACATAATTTTAATTTCAAACTAAGAAATATAGCAAAGTAGAACTTTGCATATTTGTGTGTGTGTGTGTTAAGTTTTCTTTAGGCATCAACAAAGCAGCAAAACTGCAGCTGAGGTATCTGTACTGCAAAGTCATAGAAAGCTTGCAAGCTCCTGTCCATCTAATATCAGCACACCTCTGTTTCAAAAGGCTTTGATGGATTCAGGCATGTATCAGCAGCTCCAATTCCTTTCTAATTTATTTCTCATTTGCTTAGTAGGAAAATTAATAGGAGAAATAACAACATCACTGGGCAGTTCTTCAATAATCCTGCATTTGAGTGATATTCTAGCTGAACAAACACACTCGTGAACTTTAGCACTCAATTAAGTTCAGTTCGGTTCTTGTTTCCAGCGCTCCACTGTGACAGTTTGCCGGTAATGGAGCACTTACTCCACATGCCTGACCCTCGCACACAGTTTGCAGCCTGCTTCCCATGTGTTGGTGTGTCTCTGGGCTGTTGCACAGCCTCTTGTGTTGGTTATTGTGTCCGTGGGCTGAACATATGGTTCACAACCCCCTGAAAGAAAGAACAGCAAATCCCCACTCTGCCTCCCTTTTTTTATTCTTATCCCCTTATAATGTGACCTTAATAATCTGACCCTATGTGACTGCGTGACAGACCAGAAAGTTATTTGCTTCTTGGTGCCCTCTCCATGCTGAGCTGAGCTGACAGGACATGTCCTGGTGGCTCAGACTACTCGTTAGCGAGCAAAGCTTGCTGCAAGAGAAGGTTCTTGACGAAAACGCAGCAAAGACGCGGTCATTCTGCCAAAAGGAAGTCTGAGATCAATCTGTGCTGTTGGCTGTCCTTGACCTCCTCCAGCTCCTCAGGACTGTCTGTTTGCCTGTGTGTGTGTGTGTGTGTGTGTGTGTGTGTGTGTGTGTGTGTGTGTGTGTGTGTGTGTGTGTGTGTGTGTGTGTGTGTGTGTGTGTGTGTGTGTGTGTGTGTGTGTGTGTGTGTGCAGAATTGTCATTCCTGTCTTGCTCTTGGTGCAGGATATCGATGTGTGTGAAAAGCTATGGCTCCGATTTCACTGAATTAAAAATGATTGTACTTTTTATGGCACGTTGACATTTCAGTGTCTGTTGCTGTTGTGAGATGCACGCTGGATATTTTATGTAATGTGCATTGACTGTGATCATACGCAGCGTAATCTTTTTTTGGATCGTGGTTCATGACATTTGACTCTGCTCATTGGTGATTTGCATGCAAGCATCCAGCCATGACTGAATCATTTGCCTAGGTGACCACTGATACTCTCACCTGCACTGTCAGTGGTGCAAGCAAAACTGTTCATGTGAAAACAATGAGATCATATTGCTGAAATTTTATGCACATGCTATCCAAGTCCTAATGGTATTGGAGTGCTGGGAAATGGCAGCAGAGGTGGGCAAATTGGGCTGTGCCACGTGAGATATGAATAGCTTAATTGAAGCTGTCAACAGGTCATTGTGAATGAGTAGCAGCTACCTGGTCATTAAGTCATTAAGGACCCTCAGTGCTGTGATAAGTTGCAAAAGGAAGAGCTGTGTTGGAGTAAAATTCAGATATTATCAAATATCGTCTAGTGTACAACTGAAATAGTCACTGGTAAATGCATTACATGTTGCACAGTGTGCTCATAAAAAACATCTTTTAACTTATACTAGAATGAATAGGAAACAAAATTCCAACATTGCAATATGCTCATTTAAGAATTAAGTTTCCTATTTTTTCATACTGAACATTAAATGCATTAAAGTGCTAAATCTTACAGGGTGCATGAACTTGTGTTTGACTGTGAATGGTGTTTTCTGGAAAAACCTGGAAATGACCCTCTGTCCCTCACCAGGAGCTATAGCTGCTCCTGGCAAGCATAGGTGACACACACGTTTTCACTCTCTTTCTCTCTCTCTCTCTCACATACACACACACACATGCACACACACACACACAGACGCATATTCACACTGGAGCCATTGATGCTAATTCCCCCACGGAAATGTGGGTATAGGTGTGAGCAGAGTGAGGAGCAGTGTGTGAGTGTGTGTGAGTGTGTGTCAGTGCACGCAGCACCGGTCAGACTGGTCAGTGCAGTTTACGTCACTGTGGTGAGCTGTGGCTCTCTTGCTATGCTACCATCGCTCAAATTCCCCCCTTGGCTGGAATGAAAAGCTGAAATGAGATTAGCACACACACACACACACACACGAGCAAACAAGTACAAGCAGTCATGAGCTAAAAGTGAAGCTTGTAGAGGTCTGGGAATAGGGGAAACATGGAAATATCTCAGCTATCTCATATTGGAATCATGGTTTTACTGCTGATGATGCTAGGTGTGTAAATGCTGTGCATACTTTGAGCAGCATGACAGGGACAAAATCTGTGTGTGTGCATCCCTGACTGCATGCATAAATCCTGATCAAATTCCCAACCACCAAGCGCATATTTGTTGTTTCAGAAGTTCATGTTGTAAATCACAGCTCCAAGGCTGCTGCCACGTCTTCGATGATGGAGCGGTGGAGGGGGGCAAAGCAGTGTGGGTATATGGAGCATTATTTTGCCTACAATCCTCTCACCTGAATCCCCACAGAACAACTTTCAACAAGTATTTTTGAATGTTTTGTGTGTCTTATAGAAGGTATAGATGCTCTACTGGATGGGACAGATATCAGGCAGTCCACTCATCTTTAGTGGTTTTATTCTTTAGACAGATGGGAAAGCAGCAAGGGAGACAGAGTCAGGAAGACACAGGAAAGTCAGCTCTGGCAGGGTTTGATCCGAAGCAGTGGAGGCGCACAGTACATGTAGTTCCTGAGGCACTCGACTTGACTTCCACTTGACTATCTCTGGTCACACTGTGTGTTTTTTAAGAGCTATTCACATTGACTTTTCCATTAAAACATGAATATCATACAAAAACCATTTTTCCCATCACTGCTATCACTCAAAAAGAACGACTGTCTGAGCAGATCGGATGAACTTTTGTAGTTAAATTCTTGACACGGTCAAATCCTGGACATTAATTTTTTTGAAACGATTATATTCTGTGATCAGTCAGTATCCCTCAATATAATATATTTCTTGTGCACGCAAAATGTCAAGTCATGTGTCAGACATCCCAAGGATACAGAGTGTAATGACACTTTGAAAGGACGTGATTTGTCACCGCTAACCACTGAATTATGTATCAGCTTTACTGAACTATTGATAAATGAGTCAAGTGACATGAAAAAGGATATTCTAATTTTTTATGCTTGATACTATTTCCTTCTAACAAATTATTTATTTCACCAAAAATAAAATGTTTGAAGAATAATCATAGTGGCCACTGATGGAGGTCAAAGAGAGAGACTAATGAGCCACTCAAATGTTTTGGTGAATATCGACATCTTGCTGTTTTAATACCTTAAATAGCTTTTTGCATGTTATTATTTCTCAAGGTCTAGCATGGGTAGCTATTGATGGATTCTGATATAAACAAAATTTAGAGTTGGCTTAAATGAGAATTAAATAACAGGGCACCAGATACAGATAGCATCAAGCTTCCTCTACAATATTTCAGAAAACAATTACAGCAGTTCAGCAATGAAAGACATGAATCAGCCAAGAGATGAAGGGCTATGTGTCTATTTGAGGAAAAAAAAAAACTACTTAGATGGATACTGAATATAGGAATTATAAATGGCTGTGTATAGACTGAATATAAGCAAAATGTCAAGTCACTAAACACAGGGAATCATGATACATATATGTGTTGTATCAAGTGTCATATAGTGGAATGACTATGTGTAATGCATGAATAATGCCTAGCCGATGATGATCATACATATGCCGCAACCAGCTGGGGTCCTGAGGGACATGAAGCACGTTGGAGCCGGGCGTCTGTGCGGAGGCGTGCTGCGACGAAGCACAGGTGGTTGATGGAGATCAGATGGTCGTCAGAGCTGAGGTGCAGTAGCGCCAAAACACTGGATGGAGCTTGCAGGCTGCAGCACTCAGCAAACTGGACAGAGCAGTGCGAGGGTCTCTAAAGGGTTAACCAGCCCTCTGTGGAGTTGGCTGGTCAGAGGCAGGAGACACAGGCACACTGCAGTGTGTGTAAGTGGGTATGGAAAGCAGATAGGGTCATAATTCGTAGCAGTGAGCGCAGATGCCACTATTTGTAGTTTTATCGGCATTTGTCTGCATATGTTCAACCAACAAAATGATTTGCATTTCTGCTCTGGAAACATGAAAGTGGGTGGTTTTTCTCCTTTATATCTCTGGTAATAAGGTTAATGTCCTGTATCATTGCATGTGGTTCTCCAAATGAGTGAGTGATGAGCTGAGCTAGAGCTGTGTTTGGGTCCTGACACCAGGGCCTAGTTTGTTCAGTTAGCTTCTGTTCTACTTCCAAAGACTAATGCATTTGAGTACGGACAGCAAAGACATGTTAGTTGGATATTTTGCTCATATTCAAACCTCAGTGTCCACTACTGTCCACTACCGATGGCATTTAGGGTTTTGTGAGTGTGGCCCTCTGCTGGCAAAGGCTTTGAAGGCGCATAAAGCGGCATTTATCAAGACCAAATGACAAATGTAAGGAGAGTTTTAAAAATAATAAGTAAAGGAGATGAATTACGACCTTATTGGCTTTCCATGTAAGTGAGTTTACACAATATGAGTGTGTAAGTTCGCGCTCTACAATTTTAATGGTAGTCTTCACCAATTTCAAGGATGAAGCAGGTTCTGTATTAGGCTTGAGCTGATGAGGCGACTACACCAGAAACAAGCCTTTGGGGATGAAGCTGTTGTTAGGACTCACTTCACACACATATCGCCATGTAGTCTGGGAAGTGTGACTTGGGCAGTGTTGCATGCTGTTTTATGTAATGCTGGTCAGTGGGCATGTGTGGTAATGGTAATGTCTAGAGTTACAGCCAGAAAGAGGTCATTACATAAGAATAAAATGTTAATTTTGACTCCCAGATCTACACTGAACAACTGACAGTTGTGACATTAGCGGTAATAAATTGCCTGAGCACTTTGGTATCAAACATGACCAGCTATTCTCTGTGAGAAGTTGAGCAAATTGATTGATGTCAATAAATTAAACCATACAGATGCACACACAACAAGAGATACACATTAGAGCATAAAACAATGTGATTCCCAAAGGTCCCATGAGTCATTATCACAGATTTCATATTATTTTGAGCACAGTACAAAGTGATTCATCACTGGCATTCTGGCATTTTAAGGATTATGAG
>OMKZ01050647.1:0-10173 GCA_900302535.1 Neoniphon sammara | reverse complement strand
TCCCAGTCAACAGTCTGGTCTATATAACACTCCAAATTAAGCAAATTTTCCACCTCTGAACGTTGTCCAAACAAATTTGACCTTAAATCAGGCTCTTCATCACCTACCAGGGATGTGCGTATCGATCAAATATTGATCCCAAGTGTTAGCTTTAACAAGAAATGTTAATATTTTTTATGACACTGAAATTGTATTTGATTCTTAAAAAAGTGAAAAGTGAAAATTGTAGTCAGTAATGGTGTAGGATATAGGAACTACTTTTCCTTCCGGCTTCCGTTCTCTCGTCCCGTTCACGACGGCTGTTTCCCAAAGCCTAGGCTGCAGCCGAGGAAGGATGCACGAGCATGCTTTGACCTTTTTAAGGACTTTGTGAAGATGGAGGATAAATATTATAACATTACATAATAATAGTTTAATTTACATTTAAGAACAAATTCCGACCAAGCAGCAGGATTTTTATATCAAATTGATTTCTTCTTCCTATACGCACAGGATTCAGAAGGTGGTGGTAATCACCTAAAGCTGTTTTCCAACCGTCAAAAAACACCAGAGCAAGAAGAAGGCGTATGCACAAGATTGTGGGATACATATGGCTGGGAAGGCTACATTTACCTGTCCTTTGAAAACTGACGGATGTAGGCTGCATTTCTCGGCTGTACGAAGGATCCTTCCAATTGGAACGGCCTTAAATGACGTAGCAGCTGAGAAATGCAGCCTACCTCGGCTGCAGCTTATAGGCTTTGGGAAACAGCCAATATATGCACTGATACGCACACAAGCACGCCGGCAGAAAGTAGTCAGTCACAGAAGAGACCGGCAGAGAACGTGGGATCGAGGTAGAATGTGTGACCTTTGTTGTCAAAGGGGAGTTTAAACATCATGATGACTCATATGTGCATGTTTCAAGCTGTAACCTGAGGACCATCCTGCCAAGTCAAAAAATTAGTAAATAGAAGTCAGAGCAACTGTTCTTATTTTCATATTTTTTGAGAGATTTTATTTATTTTTTTGATATCACTTAAAGGGTAGTTGATTTGCCCATTTTTTTGTCGACCTGTGCCTTATTTCATTAGTAGTTTTTGAAGGCATTATTTTTATATTACGTATCACGAGGGTGTTTGATTTGCTTGGTATTACTTGGTATTGTATCGAAAGGAAAAATAGTGGTATCGCACATCCCTATTGCCTACCTGCACGCATCCTCACGTCCTCTGGCAGGAACCTCTGACCTCACCTGTCCAGGTTAAAGACCAAAGGTGACCGCTCTTTGCCGTCAGATCCGCAGCTTTGGAATGGCCTGCCTGAGGGAATTCAGGCTATGAAGAAGTTATAATCCCTATAAACTCTATTCATTTTCATGGCTTTTATTTTTATGATTTTAATCACTATCACCTCTATTTCTTATTTATCTTTGCATTTTATTTTGGGCTTGATTGATTTGTCTTTTGACTTTTATAGTTCTTGTGAAGTATAAATACATGACGAAAAAATAAATAGTATATTAATTATTGCCCCTAAACCTGCTAGAATGATTCTTAATCCACTTGCTATATATTAATAATAAAGCTTTATTCATAGAATGATCAAAACCACAAACATAATCAACACTGTTTAAATTTCTCAATAAATAAATAAATAAATAGAGGAATAATAAAAAATAAAGTTGTGAGTAAGATGTTTTGTAGTTCTCTTACTCTTGTGATCAGAAATTTATATGAAGCTAAATTATGAGACTGTTTTATTATTATGTTTATCAAACCACAATAAAAAAGGCAATTTCTGATCAACCACCACACATTCTAGGCTTTTGATCACTTTTTGTTTAACCCCGCCCACTTCCAGTTTAAGCCCTGCCCATTCTGAGTATGTATACGGATACAGATAATTTAGTTGGTTGAACAGATACAGACACAGATATAGATAATGGTGTACTCGCTCATCCCTACTAGGTGCGCCATCCTGGTCTGAGCAGGCGGGCACTGTCATTCATATCACAGTCATCTATGGCACCAAAATTCCAGTGCGCCACAGGGATCTTCTCACCTTGGCACACAGCGCATCACCAAAATACCAAATGCGCCCAGGCGAGGAGAAACTCTTATTGAGCCTCTGGAGTACGCTGGACTACGCTGGAGTACGCCGTACTCCACTGTGCCAGTCTGACACAGTGGAGTACGCCTATACAGAAATAAGTTTGACTTAATAGAGTTACTTTTAGCCATCACCACTGTGGCTAATAGAAAAAAACTGACTTCAAACATTTAACACACCAACAGTTAGAATGATGTGTCAATGTCCCACATTTGATAACAATTGTAGAATATTGCAATAAATGAATAAAGGAATAAATAAATAGCGTATAAATTGTGGAGTGTTAGCTTGCGTTTCAAGTTGAAAATGATGCTGGCGCCTGCTGTCACTCAATTTCCAATTATCTCTCTGCAGTCTGTCTATCAGTGGCTGCATAGTGCAGGTGACTAGCCAGCTGGAATATACCACTTGAGCTGGAAAGGCGTGTGTGGAGCAAATGCAACTATGCTATCTAATTGCAGATAGAGCTGATATTTATTTTGTTTTTTATTTGTTTTTTGCTGTGTTGAATATTGTAGATTATTATTGTTATTGTTATTAGTTGTAACAGAATTTTGACTTTTAAAAGGGGTGAAAAGTGGGGGGGCAAATATACTGTTTTGCTCCCCCCCATGTCTATGTCTTTGGCAATGACTATAGAGGACTCTTTCTCATATCCACATTTAAATTTAGCTATACCTTGCCACTGGGCAAATGGTTGGCTAATGGGCTATGGAAGGCAGTTGACCTTTGTGCTTACTCTTGCTGCTTGCTATACTTCAACGTGTCTTAACAAATGCAGGTATTTTTGTTTAGATGAAGTGCAATACAGGAAAAAAAATCCTTGTTTCCAGTGAAAATGCATAAAACAGCAGCAGTACCAGTAGCAGCAGAACTTAATGAGGCACAGAGACGATGTGAGATTTGTGCATTAGGAAAGGGTAGATAATTATTAAAAAGGTGTGGCATTTTGAAACATCAGTATCATTGCCAGATTAATTATGCTACCCTAGTATAATTACTGTAACAAACAAATGAGACCAGGGTGGAGATTAATGGTTATCTATCGCTCATGCCAGTGGTATCGTTAGTCCTAGTATTTTCATCAACACTGCATTTCCCATAAACCTTATTGCTTCCTGTCCCAAACAGGATGCTGCTGCTTCCCTCCCCAGAAGATGAATGACAGCCAATGACAGCGTTTGATAACGCCAATACACATTCAGACCAGATAAGCTTATGTCACATTAGAGCCACACAGTTACAATGGTGGAGCAAAGTTGCGTACTGGCAAAGTAAAATGGTACTTTTACGTTTTGTGCCGTAAAGCAATCCAGCACATCTCCCATCAAATCCAACTTGGTATCACACAAAGCAAAAAGCAGTGTATAGACTGCCAGTGTTCTTGTTGATGCTCTTGTTGTCCACTGTAATTATACCTATCTCTGTAATTATACCTATATCTATTATACCTATGAGAAAGTATATATACAGTGTGTGCAAAAATGTGCTCTTATTCACTTAAACAAGTCTACAGAGAGTTGTGCAAGTTTTATTTTGGAGGTTTTGCTCAATGCAAAATCAAGCAAGGTTAAAGGAATACTCCAATTTTTTTGGATAAAATACCCTTCTTCCAACTCACCCAGACTGAGACAAGATGTTCAATGCCATTTTACCTCTGTACACTGGTTCAGTTCCTATGGGTAGCATTTCATGTTAGCTTAGCATAATGACATGAAATCTACTGGAGTCATTAACCTAGATCCGTCAAAAGTGAAAAACACAATCTATCGTGTATTTGAAAGACATGTCTTGGAATTTTTTTTTTAAAACGAGATTAATTTTAGGAGAAGTTAGATGGAAGGAACTATAACCGTTGAACACATGTTCAGCGGTTATAGTTCCTACCTTCTAAAGTTCCTACCATCTAATCTCCTAAAACGACTCTAATTTAAAAAAAAAAATTCCAAGACGTGTTTCAAATACACATAATATATTGTGTAAATAAGACAGCTTTGGAGTTGCTTTAAGGTTTATTTATTTATTCATTAGGCTAATGACTCCTGTTGACTCCAAGTCTTTATGCTAAGCTAACACAAAATGCTACCCACAGGAGCCAAAGCAGTGGAAGTACAAAGGTGAAAATGGTATTGAACGTCTTGTCTCATTCTGGTTAAATCAGAAAAAGGGTATTTTGCCCTTTGTTGGAATATTCCTTTAATGTAACCTGACATACATCTCTACAAACTACACACATCTTTTGGCACACAGGATCATCACTTTGACATCAGTTTGCGAGCAGTGAGTATCCCTTTAGCACATTCCATAAGTAGCGCTTACTATTCAAATCACATTTGTTAAATTGACCATAAGAATGCATTTAACCTTGCGCACATATGCACATATTCATGCAGGCACACACACACACACACACACACACACACGCCAGGATCCAAGCCAGCTGGCAAGCTCACAGGCTCTGGGGAGGCAGAGCTCCAAGTCGAACAGTTTAATATTTTCTCCATAACAAGATGACAGTGACACTATTAATCAGCTGGGGAATCCCCTCCTTAATCTCCACCTTGGGATTCTCCTTCTCTGTCTCTCTTTCTATCACCAGCCATCGCTCTCTCTTTTACAGTCTCTTTAAATTTGACCCTCAGAATGATTTTCTTGGCAGCTTAAGATATTCTTCCAGTTTTTGGCATTGATCTGGAAGAAAAAAAATGTCTCATTGATCCGACCCATTTCTCTGAGCAGATTACAATAGCTTCGGATCACACAACTTAGCCTCTGCAGCTAACACACTCTTATCTCTGGTTGATGTGCTAATGCTTTACTTTGGAGACTCAAATTGATTTAGCAATCCACCATTCTTTTGTCCCATTTATAAACAGCATGCGCATTAGTCAGTGTTTTCTTGGAGGTGTCTTTATTGATTACTCATGTAAAATATGGAACAATCTGTCTGGAGGCTGGCCTTTTCTTTTACTTTTACGGCTTCATGAGCCTTAATCTCATTATACCAAAAAAAAATGTTCAGACATTTTGCAGGATTAGTGAGACAGCTATCTCTCTAGATGTCTGCATGGGTGAGGTCAAATTGACACATCAGCAGTCCGTAATCCAGACCACGAGGTCTTGGTCCACCTGCATCACCGAGAGCTTCTCAGCCAGCCGGAGTGGCCAGCCTAGGACCAGCCTCTTGAAGGTCTTCATGACATGTGATGTTAGAGCCACAGGCCTGAAGTCATTGAGGGCACTGGGACGTCCCTTCTTGGGCACTGGGACAATGCAGGATGTCTTCCAGACCCTTTTCAGCCTCATGGAGAGGTTGAAAAGATGCCGGAAGATTCCTGCCAGCTGCTCCGCACACACCTGGTTTTGGCAAGCTGCCGTCTCACCTGGCTAGTCCTGATAACTGGAGGTGATGCTACAGGAAGGCATGCAGAAGAGCTATGAATGGGGACATCTGAGAAGGTGGAGGGGGGTTCGGCCTGTGCTGGTGAAGCAAACCTGTTGAAAAACTGGTTTAACTTGTTTGCACTTTGCTTTGTCCCCTCCACTCTTCCTGACTTCTTCATGCCAGTAATGCTCCTGACCCCCGCACCCCCACACCTCTCTCAGATCGTTCTGTTGTAGCTTCCCCTCCATCCTGTTCTTGTAGCAGTCCTTGGCTCTTCTTAGCTCCCTCTTCAGCTCCCTCTGGATTTCTCTCCTTGCATTGTCAGTGTCCCTTGCCATGAAAGCCCTCTTCTTCTTGTTCAACAGAGCTTTGATGTCCCTGTTAATCCAAGGCTTGTTGTTTGGAAAGCAGCGAACCTTCCTGTTAGGGACAACACACTCCTCACAGAACTTGATGTAGTCCATTGCACACTGAGTGAGTCCCTTAATGACTTTGATGCTTGATAAAATATATAATTCTCACATCAGGTCCTAACCAAAGAAGCAGACTATTAGGTGTGAAACCATTTTTATGATAGGTTGTCTTTTAACAGAGGATCAACTTTGTGTCAGCTGATTTTTAGTTGAGTCAGTGCTGATGCTTAAAGGAATACTCCAACGTTTTGGGCAAAATAGCCTTTTTCTGACTTACCCAGACTGAGACAAGTTGTTTATACCATTATCACCTCTGTACGTTAACTGGTTTGGCTCCCATGGGTATCATTGTGTGTTAGCTTAGCATAAGGGCTTTAAGGGTCCTACTGTCGTGCGCCTTGGCGCACCGCGCAAAGCACAGTTAAATGCCCAGTGCACAGGGGGTGTGACGGCACGCATTTTGTATCTTGGTGACAAGATGTGCCTGGAGCATCTGTGAACAGGGAGGGATTGAAATGAATTGGGTGTGTTTGGGACTGGAATTGACTTAACAAATCAGTTATGTTCTTATCCTTCCCTTTAAGGAGAATGCGCACCATGTAACAGTGAGGTGTGATTTTGGTGAGCACTGATTGCGGGAGCAAGCAAGAGAGAGAGAGAGAGAGAGAGAGACAGAGAGAGAGAGAGAGAGAGAGAGAATAAAGTAAATCTGTACACAGTTTATCCCCCTTTCTTGTTTTCTTGTCACTGTCTTCTATAAATAAATATTAGCCTAGTAAATTAATTTCAGAGAATAAAATGCCATTATGATCGCTTTTTCTTCTTAACAAAATAGAATCTTATAGAATCTTGCTTATTGTTAATTTCCAAGTCGTGATTTTGCTTTGAAAATAGTCAGGACACACAGCGCGCACAGTGCGTCACCAAATACCAAACGCACCAAGGCGAGGAGAAACCCTCACTGAGCCTCACCAGAATTCCACTGCGCCAGTGACTGGACGCACTTTGCGCACTGCGCCTGTACGAAAATAGGGCCCGAAGTCTACAGGAGTCAATAGCGTAGCCTGGACATGTATTTCAAATGCACATGATACAAAACATGATACATTGTGTAAATGAGACACCTTCGGAGTTGCTGTAAGGTTTATTTGCTATAAGTTTAGTTGCTATAAGGTTTATTATTATTACTGCAACAGTTGCAGTCACTTACTATCACACTTCATGTAGGGCATTTCAGTTTGCAGTGATGCATTGTTTTTGAACCAAGCCCAAGTGTACAAATATGTTAATTTCACTTTTTACAGGCCATTATTACCATCATTATGTGTGAAATGTGCAAGCATTGATTGAGCAGCAGCTAGGGAGAGCTTGTTTGTTCGACAACATGTTTATGTGATTAAGCCTTATATTTTCCCCCCTCAGCGCTCAAAAAGACAGTTCTGATCTTTCCGTCTTTCCCGACAGTGTTTTTGCCTTATTACTCTGGCTTATTGTAGTACAGCCTCTCAGCAGTGGGCTAATCGGCCTGAACGTTAGTATTTTATTTGCATTCTGTTCTGCTAAAGATCCGTGGTGGAAATTAATGGCACAGGTAGCGAATAGCAAAACTTTATATAAAGCAAGATTCAGCATGTTTTAGAATCCTGGCTTGGATCCACTGCATTATTCGAAGATTTTTTTGAATCCCCGTCTGTTTCAAAATGTGTGTGAGAGGTTTAAGGCCTATGGGTAAATAGATAAACAGAAAGATAGCTCTTTATTGTGCTCCGCTGAGAGGAAAATTGTTTCCAGGGCCTGTTCTGAAAGGGTGGTTGTGTTAGAGAGCCTTGCCCTTCGTTCCTGCACACTTCATCTGTGAGGATCGATTGTCAGTGTTCACATGCTGTGTGCGCCTGCACAAGTCTGATATTTCACACACACACATCACATGTGTGTGCGCTTGTGCATGATTGATTGAGCACGTTACAGAGAAGTAAAGAGACAAAGCCAGAATAGGAGACCGACAAGAAATTTAGGTGTTTGTGTCCATATGTGCGTGTGTGTGTGTGGTGGCGTCCGTGCGTCCATGCGTGTGTGTGTGTGTGTGTGTGTGGGTGGATGGGGGAGATGATTAAAATTCTTGTGTTTGGAGATATGGATGGATGCTGCAGTGGGCTCAAGGTGCCTAATGTCATGTGGGTCACATCTCTTTCTTTCTCTCTCTCTCTCTCTCTCTCTCTCTCTCTCTCTCTCTCACACACACACACACACACACACACACACACACACACACACACACACACAGTAAATGTAAATACAGTTGGCCTTTTCTTAATCTCAGTTGCTGATACTAAGAAGCTGCAGGTTGAGGGTCAGACAGGTGACCGGAGGCCAGGGCCACTGCAGAGGCATCAGCACTGCCAGGACAGCACTAATGCTACTTTTACAGCTTTCTACTTAACTAACGTTGTTCCTTCTCTGGCAAATGCCTTATATGTCTATACTGATAAAATGCTGCAGAGTCTCTGATTTAATATCAAGATAAGACACCACAGATAAATAGGAAAAAAGGTTAGAATCAAAAGGAGCTGAATATGAACAGAAAATCTTTTTGCACTATTATTTTATTTGCCTTTGGTTATTATTTTATTAATATATTTCAGTTAGCTAAATATTTAATTTAAATAAGAACTGGTTTTGCATATCTGAACTTTCCCTCAGGATTACGCCAGAGTGCCTTTTCCGGTGACTTTTTATTATAGTTAATACAGTGATAGCTGGTTATTTACAGAGGGATTTGTATTTGTATTTTTTATTTTTGTTAGTGCTGATTATTCACAAAATACTATGCATATCATGTAAAAAAAAAACATCTTTAAAAATAAACGAAAGACATCAACACAGCCTCTGTAAATTACCAGCTAGTTTTGTTAAGAAGCAGCAAAGCCCTGAAAAACTTGTTTTACACACAAGGAATATGACATTTAGAGAAAATGGCCATCAAGTTTCTTGTTTGGTGTTCTTGATGCAGCTGGTTTAAGAACCTATAAATATTATTTATAGTTGTTTTAGATGATTGCCTTAGATATACTATGAAACCGCAGTGAAATACTATAATTTCTCAACATTGCCCAGTCCAGGCAAAAGTGCCATTCTCACCTGTGATGGTTCACCTTAACGTTTTGGGCAAAATACCCTTTTTCTGACTTACCCAGTCTGAGACAAGATGTTCGATACCATTTTCACTTCTGTACATCCACAGGTTCTGTTCCCATGGGTACCATTTCGTGTTAGCTTAGCATAAGGACTTGAAGTCTACACTTCATGAGTCATGAGCCTAGCTCTGTCAAAGTGAAAAAAAATAAACCTTACAGCAACTCTGAAGTGGTCTTAGTTACACAATGTATCGTGTATTTGAAATACATGTCTTGGAATTTTTTTTAAAAATGAAAGTCGTTTTAGGCAAAGTTAGATGGTAGGAACTACTACTTACTACTATACTATTGTTTACTAACCATAACCCTACCATCTCATTTCTCCTAAAATGGCTTTTTTTTTTTTTTTATTCCAAGACGTGTATTTCATTGCCATGTAATACACATGATATACTGTATAAATAAGACAGCTTTGTTGCTGTAAGGTTTATTTTTTTCACTTTGATGAAGCTAGGCTAATGTCTCCTGTAGACTTCAAGTCTTTATGCTAAGCTAACATGAAATGCTAACCATAGGAACCAAACCAGTGGACGCACAGAGGTGAAAATGGTATCAAACATCTCGTTCCAGTCAGGGTAAGTCGGAAAAATTGCATTTTGCCCAGAACGCTGGAGTGTCCACTGTTAATCTAATCACTATCGATTGGTCTCATCAGACAGTAATGATTTGTCATGAAACATCATCCTTTATTCTGAAATACTCATTCCAACACCTTAGGAGGGATGGATAGATGGATAGATGGATGGATGGAACCTGAGCTCAGATTAAGCGACTAAGAGACTCTTCCCTCTCGCTGGCTAGCAAGTCCAACACTCCAGTCTTCACACATTTTATAGGAGTCTTTGAGGTAACTGAGGGCCTCTCTCCACCAGCAAGTCCGCCAACACAAAAGGTAAATCTCATCCATAATTCATCTTGACGTATGCAATTATGCCATTGTGGTAATGTAATAAAAAATGAATTATGGAGTCCTCCATTCCAGTGGAGTTTAATAATTCAAACAACGCAGGATCAAGAGGCAGAAGGGGGCCTTCAGGAGGGGTTTATGGGCAGGGGGCTGAGAGCAAAATTCAATAATGTTGATTTCCTC